>JADBJO010014664.1:10000-42500 GCA_016801955.1 Conus betulinus
CACCGTGACGACAACGCCATCATCCATAGACAAACGACCCCACCGTTTGAACACCAGATACGACAACACCATCATTCTATAGATAAACGACCCCACCGTTTGAACACTAGTGACGTCAAACACACCACAAAGACAAACGACCCCCCACCGTTTGAAAACCTGTGACGACAACACCATCATCTATATTTAGATTAGATACTACTGTCATAATACTAGTGCCAACAAGATACTACTGTCATAATACTAGTGCCAACAAGATACTGCTGTAATAATAACAGTGCGAACAAGATAGTCTTGTCATAATAACGGTGCGAACAAGATAATGCTCTCATAATAACAGTGCCAACAAGATAGTACTGCCATAATACTAGTGCCAACAAGATACTATCGTCATGATACTAGTGCCAACAAGATACTACTGTCATAATAACAGTGCCAACAAGATACTACTGTCATAATACTAGTGTCAATAAGGTACTACTGTCATAACACTAGTGTCAACGAGATACTACCATCATAAAAACAGTGCCAACAAGATACTACTGTCATAATACCAGTGCCAACAAGATACTACTGTCATAATAATAGTGGCACCAAAATATTACTGTCATATTACTAGTGCCAACAAGAAACTGCTGTCATACTAACAGTGCCAACAAGATACCACTATCATAATAACAGTGACAACAAGATACTACTGTCAGAATACTAGTGCCAACAAGATACAACTGGCATAAATACAGTGCCAACAAGACACTACTGTCATAATGCTAGTGTCAACAAGATACTAGTGCCAACAAGATACTACTGTTATAGTAACAGTGCCAACAAGATACTACTGTTATAGTAACAGTGCCAACAAGATACTACTGTCATAATACTATTGCCAACAAGATATTACTGTCATAATACTAGTGTCAACAAGACCACCACTGTCATAAGACCAGTGCCAACAAGATACTACTGCCATAATACAGTGCCAACAAGACACTGCTGTCACAACAATGCCAACAAGATACTACTGTCATAAATACTAGTGCCAACAAGATGTTACTGTCATAATACTAGTGCCAACAAGATACTACTGTCATACTACTAGTGCCAACAAGATACTACTGTCATAACAACAGTGCCAACAAGATACTGCTGTCATAAACAACAGTGCTAACAAGATACTGCTGTCATAATAACAGTGCGAACAAGATACTACTGTTATAACAATAGTGCCAACAAGATACTGCCATCAAAGTATTTTTGTTAACAAGAAACCACGCTCTGAACACGGATAGTAACTGGGCGCCGCTATCAGAAACACTCGTGCCGACAAAACACCACTTTCAGAACATTGGTGCCGACAAAACACCACTTTCAGAACATTGGTGCCGACAAAACACCACTTTCAGAACATTGGTGCCGACAAAACACCACTTTCAGAACATTGGTGCCGACAAAATACCACTTTCAGAACATTGGTGCCGACAAAGTACCACCGTAGGTACATTGGTGGCAACAAGACACTGCTAACACCAGACTAGCTTCAACAAGAGACAGCTATCAGAACACTTCGCAAGCAAGACACCACAATCAGAACACTGAGTACCAACAAGATACCGATATCAGAATACTGGTGCTAACAAGATACCAGTATCAGAATACTGGTGCTAACACGATACCACATCAGAATGATAGTGCCGACAAGATACCATTATCAGAATACTGGTGCTAGCAAGATACCACCATCACAATACAGGTGCTAGCAAGATACCACTATCAGAATACATGCGAGCAGATACCACTATCAGGAATGTGCTAGCAAGATACCACTATAAAAATACTAGTTCCAAGAAGACACCACCATCAGAACATTAGTGCCAAGAATATACCAGAATTAGAACACTGCTACCAACAAGATACCACTATCAGAACACTAGTACCAATATGATACCACCTTCAGAACACTGGTTGTAACAACATACTAATCCAAACTCCAGCACCAAAACTAGCCACAAAAGACGTCACCATCCAAAGACCAGCGCCAAAATTAGCTACTTAAGACACCACTATCTGAAGACCAGCGCCAAAACTAGCTATTAGAGACATTACTATTTTAATGATCTTTGCCAAAACTAGCCACTAAAGACACAACTATCCACGGACCAGCGCCAAACAAGAGATCACCACGGCAAGAGGATCCCAGCATTAGGAGTCAAACACCAAGCCGCCACAATCAGAAGACAAACGGTAACGGTGTGCCACTGTCAGAAGACAAGCGCCAACAAGATGCCACAAGAAGACTGGCAGCAGCAAGGCAGCTCCACTAGAAGGCTAACGCCAACAGTAAGCCACCGTTAGATAACCAGCATCAATACACTGCCAACAGAAAACCAGTGCAAGCAATACAGCACCACTAGAAGGCTAGCTTAAAATCCTCAGAGTACTAGTGCCAACAAGAAGACATTCTGTCAACAAGACACACAATCACCAAAGGACGAGAACCGACAAATGACACGACCAGAAGATGAAAAGCGACAAGAAAACACAGAGGTTAGAGATCAGCGTCCACAAGACATCACAAACAGAAGGCCAGTGTGAAACAAGTCAGCGCTTGCATAAGATTGGCATCAAAAAGCTACCACCATTACAAGGCCAACGGCGAGCGAGTCACCACCACTACATGCTCAACACCAAGGTGAAGTCATCTCAAAACAAAAGAACACAAACAAAAACAAAACAAATAAACCTGGTGCCAAGACACCACCCTTACAAGACTGGTACCACCAAGACATCACCGTCAGAAGATCTGAACCAAATCAGACCACCATGCAATACTAGAGTCGATAAGCCAAAACAACCATTCAACTAGCTGTCAACAATTTAGTCCTTGCGCAGGATTACAGAAGATTAGTGTCCTGAATTATTGTCCTAAATGTTGTTTACCTTGCATGAAGAAGACCACAAAGATTCTATAAGCAGAAGGCCAGCGCCAAACAAGACGCTACAACCAGAAGACAAGCACCAAACAAGACACGACAACCAGAACACCAGCGCCAAACAAGACACCACAACAATAACATCAGCGGCAAACAAGACATTACAACCAGAAGACCCGCGCCAAACAGGACTCCACAACCAGAAGACCAGCGCCAAACAGCACTCCACAACCAGAAGACCAGCGCCAAACAAGATACTACAACCAGAAGACCAGCGCAAAACAAGACTACAACCAGGACACCAGCGCCAAACAAGACACTACAACCAGGACACCAGCGCAAAACAAGACACTACAACCAGGATACCAGCGCCATATAACACACTACAACCAGGACACCAGCGCCAAACAAGACACTACAACCACAAGACCAGCGCCAAACAAGACTACAGCCAGGACATCAGCACCAAACAAGACACTACAACAATGACATCAGCGGCAAACAAGACACTATAAACCAGGACACCAGCGCCAAACAAGACACTACAACCAGGACACCAGCGCCAAACAAGACACTACAACCAGGACACCTGCACCAAACAAGACACTACAACCACAAGACCAGCGCCAAACAAGACTACACCAGGACACCAGCACCAAACAAGACACTACAACAATGACATCAGCGGCAAACAAGACACTACAACCAGGACACCAGCGCCAAACAAAACACTACAACCAGAAGACCAGCGCCAAACAAGACTACAGCAAGGACACCAGCGCCAAACCAGACACTTCAACCAGAAGACCAGCGCCAAACAAGACACTTCAACCAGAAGACCAGCGCCAAACAAGACACTAAGACCAGGACACCAGCGCCAAACAAGACTCTACAACCAGAAGACCAGCGCAAAAACAATACTACAACCAGGACACCTGCACCAAACAAGACACTGCAAGCAGAACACCAGCACCAAACAAGAACCTACAACCAGAACACCGGCGCCAAACAACACACTACAAGTAGATCACCAGCGCCAAACAAAACTGCAACCATAAAACAAGCGCAAGACAATACACTACATTCAGTACGCCAGCGCCAAACAAGACACTGCAACCAGAAGACCAGCGCCATATAACACACTACAACCAGAACACCAGCGCCAGACAAGACACTACAACTGAAAGACCAGCGCCATATAAGACACTACAACCAGAAGAAGAGCGCCATATAAGACACGTCAACCAGAAGACCAGCGCCAGACAAGATACTACAACCAGAAGACCAGCGCCAGACAAGATACTACAACCAGAAGACCAGCGCCATATAATACACTACTACAACCAGAAGACCAGCGCTAAACAAGACACTACAACCATAAGACCAGCGCCAGACAAGACACTACAACCCAAAGCCCAGCGTCAGACAAGATACTACAATCAGATGACCAGCGTCATATGGACACTACAACCAGAAGACCAGCGCCATATAAGACACTACAACCAGAAGACCAGCGCCATATAAGACACACTACAACCAGACGACCAGCGCTAGACAAAGCCACTACAACCAGGCCAGCGCCATATAAGACATACAAACAAAAGACCAGTGCCAGATAAGACACTACAACCAGAAGACCAGCGCCATATAAGACACTACAACCAGACGATCAGTGCCGAACAAGACACTACAACCAGAAGACCAGCGCCAGATAAGACACTACAACCAGAAGACCAGCGCTAAACAAGACACTATAACCAGAAGACCAGTGCCATATAAGACACTAACAACCAGACGTCCAGCGCCATATAAGATACTACAACCAGAAGACTAGCGCCATATAAGACACTACAACCAGAAGACCAGCGCCAGATAAGACACTACAACCAGAAGACCAGCGCTAAACAAGACACTATAACCAGAAGACCAGTGCCGTATAAGACACTAACAAACCAGAAGACCAGCGCCATATAAGATACTACAACCAGAAGACCAGCGCCATATAAGACACTACAACCAGAAGACCAGCGCCAGATAAGACACTACAACCAGAAGACCAGCGCTAAACAAGGACACTACAACCAGAAGACCAGCGCCATATAAGACACTACAACCATAAGACCAGCGCCAGACAAGACACTACACAACCAGAAGACCAGCGCCAAACAAAACACTACAACCAGAAGACAGCGCCATATAAGACACTACAACCAGAAGACCAGCGCCATATAAGACACTACAACATAAGATCAGCGCCATATAAGACACTACAACCATAAGACCAGCGCCAAACAAGACACACTACAACCATAAGACCAGCGCCAAACAAGACACTACAACCATAAGACCAGCGCCAAACAAGACACTACAACCATAAGACCAGCGCCAAAGAGACACTACAACCATAACACGATCGCCAGACAAGACACTACAACCAGAGAACGCCAACAGCGCCAAAGACAGTCAGTCGTACACCAGTCTGGCAATCCCCAACAAGCCCCCCTCCTGGGAACCATACACAGAAAGGAAGCTCAAGGAAGCGGCCACAGATACACACCCCCACGTAGACTGAAAGAAAGACACCTCGTACAAATTGTTCCCCCACGTCTCTTACAGCTCGGGTGATAATAAGTCGCAAGCTCGTCCCCCAAACGTTCCCTGTTCCCGTTAACCCATTAGACAGCGCAACAGTCAGCGGGGACCGAGGAGGCTTTACAAGTCGGGCAGCGGACACAGTGGCATTTGAAGGCTAAATAAACGACTGCAATGTGGCGTGGAATGTGACCATGGGGGATATCTGAAGTGCGAACGTCTTGCCTATGACGACAACACGCACGCGCATCTGCACGTCGCGAGAACGCACGCACGGACAGACATATACATCGATACTATTACATAGACACGTACATACACAGACGTACATATACATACAAAGACACACACAGACATAGACACACACATAAAGAGGCACACACACAAACACACACACACACACACACACACACACACACACACACACACACACACACACACACACACACACACACACACACACACACACAACATACAGACACAGACAGACAGACAGACAGACACACACACACACACACACACACACACACACACACACACGCACGCACGCGCGCACGCGCGCGCACGCACGCACACACACACGCGCGCGCACACACACACACACACACACACACACACACGCACGCACGCACGCACGCACGCACGCACGCACGCACGCACGCACACACACACACACACACACACACACACACACACACACACACACACACACGCGCGCACGCACGCACGTTCGCACGCACACACACATGCACACACACACACACACACACACACACACACACACACACACACACACACACACACACACACGCGCGCGCGCGCGCGCGCGTTCGCACGCACACACGCATACATGCACACACATTCACACACACACACACACCCCACACCCCACACACACCACACACATCCACACACACACTCCACACACACACACCGAGCACTGCCGTTGCTAGGGCAGGTTCCTCTTTCTGCCACTCCTCCCCTCTCCACTCTTCACCCCCCCCCCCCCCCATTCCCCCCTTTCCCTCCCCTGCCATCACCCCCCCCCCCCCTCTCCACTTTCTCTGCCACCCCCCCCCCACTCTTCACCCCCCCCCCCATTTCCCCCTTTCCCTCTGCCATCCTCCCCTCCCCTCTCCATTTCCCCTTTCCTCCCACTCCACCCCCCCCCCCCATTTTCCCCTTTCCCTCTGCCATCCTCCCCTCTCCACTCTTCACCCCCCCCCCCCCATTTCCTTCCCCTTTCCCTCTGCCATCCTCCCCTCTCCACTCTTCTTCCCCCCCCCCCCCCATTTCCCCTTTCCCTCTGCCATCCTCCCCTCTCCACTCTTCACCCCCCCCCCCCCATTTCCCCTTTCCCTCTGCCATCCTCCCCTCTCCACTCTCTTCACCCCCCCCCCCCATTTCCCCTTTCCCTCTGCCATCCTCCCCTCTCCACTCTTCACCCCCCCCCCCCATTTCCCCTTTCCCTCTGCCATCCTCCCCTCTCCACTCTTCCCCCCCCCCCCCCCCATTTCCCCTTTCCCTCTGCCATCCTCCCCTCTCCACTCTCCACCCCCCCCCCCCCTCTTCCCCCCCCCCCCCCCCTCCACTCTTTCCCCTTTCCCCTTTCCCTCTGCCATCCTCCCCTCTCCACTCTTCACCCCCCCCCCCCATTTCCCCTTTCCCTCTGCCATCCTCCCCTCTCCACTCTTCACCCCCCCCCCCCCCCCCCATTTCCCCTTTCCCTCTGCCATCCTCCCCTCTCCACTTCCCCACCCCCCCCCCCCCCCATTTCCCCTTTCCCTCTGCCATCCTCCCCTCCTTTCCCTCTTCCTCCCCTCTCCACCCCCCCCCCCCCCATTTCCCCTTTCCCTCTGCCATCCTCCCCTCTCCACTCTTCACCCCCCCCCCCCCCATTTCCCCTTTCCCTCTGCCATCCTCCCTCTCCACTCTTTCACCCCCCCCCCCCCATTTCCCCTTTCCCTCTGCCATCCTGCCCTTGTCCACCCCCTCCCCCCTTTTTCTTTTTTTCTTCCTTTGTCCAAAACTGTTGTGTGTTGTTTGTGGGGTCAGCAACACGCCTGTATTTGTGTGTTGTTCGTGGGGTCAACAACACATATGTGTTTGTGTGTTGTGTGTGGTGTCAGCAGCACACTTGTGTTTGTGTGGTCAGCAACACACCTGTGTTTGTGTGTTATTTGCGTGGTTGCGTCTGCGGTCAGCATTTGTGTGGTCACATCTGTGTTTGTGCGTTCATTTGTGTGGTCAGCAACACACCTGTGTTTGTGCGTTATTTGCGTGGCCAGCAACACACCTGTGTGTTGTTTGTTATTTGCGTGGTCAGCAACACACCTGTGTCTGTGTTATTTGCGTGGTCAGCAACACACCTGTGTTTGTGTGGGCTGTGTCACAGCATCAGCCACAGAGTCCAAACCCACTGCCCTGCAGTACTGACTAAACGGCGTACGTAGGTATATGTAATGCAATTAGGCCTAGATAAATAAACAATGATAATCAAAATAAACCCCAAACATAACTGAATCAAAAACTTTAAAAGAAACACTACATAAGCTACTATCACCAAGATGGGGGAAATAACATAAACGTTAAAGTAAATGTCCAATTGGGCTCTTAATCAGTCCTTGAACAACTTCAAAAATGTTTGATTCGTTAGAGATGACGTCTTCAAAGACTGACATCGACGGTTCAGTGTTCAACAACCAAGCAGGTAAATAGGGTTTCATTCTATTGCACAAAAAAGTAGATGGAACGGAGTGATTTGCTGGCCACAAATACAAGTCACATGTTTACAGAATTTGTTTTTAAAGGCGTCAAGCCTCAATCTAAAAATCGAACTTTTTAAAATCCACTCTTGGTAGAGATTCTTGATGCCTGTTTTATTGTCTGATATCTTGTTAAATAATATCCCCTTTTTGTTTCTGGTGCCTTTTCGCTTATTTAAAATAGAGTTCCAGGATACGTCTTTTAAAAGGATATAACTCTCATATAAGGATGAAGGAATGCATATCTTTGTTAAATCAGTTTTCAGTGATAGCAGCCTTTTGGGCTAAATGGTCTACCCTTTCATTCGCAGATAATCCACAGTGTGATGAAACTCAACAAAAATCGACATAAGAACCACGTAAATGCAAAAAAATGAATTAAGTAGTAGACTTCTGATATGAGTTCTGCTCTCACACTTGTATTCGAAAATTTTAGAGCTTGTAGGACTGATTTTGAATCAGCACAAAGTAGTATTTGAAATGCAGGAAATCGAAAATCAAGAAGAAAACGTTTAATGCCATAGTAATGGAACAAGTTCCGCAGTAAATTTGGAAATATTCTTACCAAGGTGGTAACCTTTCTCTATTTTAAAGATGGAATCATGAATGCTGAACCAAATGATTGTCTAGTACAGAACTCTCTGTATAGATTTTAAGGTGATTTATATAAGTTTCGTTTATATGTGACTTAACATACGTTGGCAGCAAGTGTATAGTCTATGTCATAATTTGCTCTACTAAGTTCCCATTCCGGGATAGTGCTAAAAGACACCCGAGGAGCTACGTTTTGAGGTGCAGTGCCTGCTTTTGTAAGTAAGTCAGATGTGTATGAGGCTATCGATTTTAGAGAATCATTTTTTTTTTGTGCCGGTTTAGGAAAATTTATTTCTGATTTTAATTCAGTTTCACTGGTGTTAAGGTTTTCTAGTGTATGACTTTTAAAAATATTTTGCACATGCAAGTTTTATATTTTCTTCAAAAGGCAAGATTCCGATCTCCATATAAGTTCTTAATGTTGATGTATGAACCGGGACACCAAAAGCTATCTTGTAAGCTTTACTATCGATACTTTGCAACTTTCTAATTAAGTATTTTGGGGCTGAAAAAATGTCTCCTGGGCATAGGATAATTTTGATCGTACAAGCACGGTAGCTAAATGTGTTAATACTTTAATATCTTTACCCCATGATTGTTGACTCACCATTTTCAAGAAATTTAAACTTTCTTAGCTATTGTTAAAATAGTTTGTATGTGATAATTCCAGCCCAGTTTAGAAGCTAAATTTACTCCTAAAAAATTTACAACTTTTTTTTATATTCTAGGCACAATCCATCTATTTGAAATGAAGGCAGAGGAGTAGGATCATAACCAGTATTGAATAGAACCATATGCGATTTTCAGCTGAAAGGTCCAATCCATTTTCAGTCATGTATTTACTAATTTTATCTAGTTCATTTTAATATATCTTTTTAAATATAGTTGATTGATGATAACTGGTGTGTGACGTTTTAAAGTAATTTTCATCCATATACAGATACCATCCGCATATTGTACTAGTTCAACATTTTTTTTTTTATAATGATTTAGGAAGATCATGGATCAAAATATTAAACAGGATAGGAGCTATCGCAGCTCCTTGCGGGATTCCCAACTGGGATATGTCTTTCATTGGAATATATATTTCCTACCTTCGTCTGTATTGTTCTATCACTTTAAAAAAAAATTAAAGTAAGTGTACATACACCCCGAGAGACCTATTAACTTCAATTTGTTCAGAAGGTTTGAATGCCAGACTTGGTCATGTGCCTTTTCTAATGTCAAAAAAGGGGGTTTTAAGCCCTAAACACTATGTACGGCTGAGGGAACAGAGAAGGTTTTAAGCCCTAAACACCATTTTCTACGAGTGCTTCGAACCCACGACCGTCAGCTTCTCGGATAAACGCTCTAAACATTTGACCATTGGTCACGCGACTTGAACACAGTGACCATGGGTCACGCTACTTGAACACAGTGACCATGGGTCACGCTACTTGAAAACAGAGTTACGAAGAAAAAGAAAAGATGCTCCATTTTAATTTATTGTATTCCGCTCTCTCTCTCTCTCTCTCTCTCTCTCTCTCTCTCTCTCTCGCTCTCTCGCTCCCTCGCTCTCTCTCAGTAGGTACACAATTGGGAGTTCCTCTGACACCCCAAACGATTCTGAAACAGACGGGGACAATGTCAAAGCCAAAGCTTGATTAGCCGAAAGCCGTAAATTTGAACCGATCCAAAAATCGCCGCGGCGATGTGTGTAGAATGTATTGTGTGCATTAGCCTTTGATCATGGGGCAATGGAAGACATGTGCCGCATTTCACCAATAATGTGTATGTTTTGGGGTGCTGCCATGCCTTGTTCCCCAGCCAGCTTGAGCTGGTGGCCTCTTTGAAATATTTATGACTCCCTGGAGGTTTCTGTGTTAGTGGTTGCCGGGCTGGTGGCTTATGGTTGTCTTTTGTAGTTATCAATTTTCCCCGGCTTTTTGTGATTTTATCCCAGTCCTGGATAACAGCCTCCACATTCAGCACCCAGGAGCTTTGAATGAAAGCTAGGGGTAAGATTATTGAATGGCAAACATAAACCTGGCTGACAGGTTGAAAACAACATTCGCACGTCTGGACTATATTCAAAGCAATTTTGAAAAATTAGAAGAAATATATTCTGTATTATGTTTCTGTGTTTATTTGTTTTATGCTGATAAAAAAAAAAAAAAAACGAAAGTGGCATAACTTTATCATCATCAAGAAATATACCTTAACTGCATTCCTTTTGACATATCATTTAACATAGTTTGGAACTCTCTCTCCCTCTCTCTGTCTCTGTCTCTGTCTCTCTCTCTCTCTCTCTCTGAGTGATAGAGAGAATTAAGGAGTGAGTGCACAGCAGAGAGAGAGAGAGAGAGAGAGAGAGAGAGAGAGAGAGAGAGAGAGAGAGAGAGAGAGAGAGAGAGAGAGAACGAACTAATGAACGCACCTTTTTAATGAACGAGAAGGATAAGCACAATACAGGCCCTCTTAAATCTTGCCTCAATGAAGTAGAAAAAACAATGATTATATGTGACTTTAAATATAGATGAACTTTCTAAATACTGAAAAGAATACTAGACTGAAATACAAAAAGCAATCCAAAAAACAAGACGAACAACTTTACACACACACACACACACACACACACACGCACGCACGCACGCACGCACGCACACACACACACACACACACACACAAACGAAAACAACTTTGCAAATATAAACAAAATTGAAGGACGTCAATGAAAGGTGGAAAGATGAAGAGTATGTCATTAGATAGAGATATTGCGAGTCAGGTTCATTTCAAACTGATTTTTCAGAGTTGGTGGTGCACGATTGGACATCATCTCAACATGAAATTTTCTTTTGTTATAAGTGAGTTTCCATTTCAGAGGCAACATGTCTAAACGTTTATAATCAGAGGGCGTTAAAATTGTAGCTTTGAGAAGAATGAGTTTTTAACAACCCGTCTATGAAGACTGATTTTAAATGCGTTACAACTGGCCGAATCCCACAATATAGAAGCATAATTCAATGCACACACGTTTTCCCCCACTACTTTAATTGCTCAGCATTATATATATATATATATATATATATATATATATATATATATATATATATATATATATATATATATATATATATATTAAAATAAGGTATTAAAAGGAAGTTTTAAAAAAGGTTGGCTGCACGTGTAGCTCGGTTCTCAAGTTATTTGTGGTTCAGGGTGTTTTGCTAACAACGATTTTCCATTTGTGCCTGCAGTTGTTTACTATTTCTATTTTGGTGTTTAGAGTTGCTAGATGTGGTTTGCATAGTATAAACCATTTTTCTGTTAAGCATAGGTTGCATCTTTTTGAAATGTTATTGTATGGTGATGCCCTTTTTCATGATTTTCCAGGATATATTGTAGTTTACTTTTTTATCTTTGAGTCTCCAAATGTATTTGCTCAGTTCTGTTTGGTTTTTGTATTTTTTCTTTATTGAATGACTGTTTGTGGTTTGCATATCTGGTTTTGAAATGGTTTTCAGTGATCCCTATGTATGTTTCTTTTTCATTTTCTGATGTCACAGTAGCTTGGTATACAATGTTGTTGTAGAGGCATTTATTGTTTAGTGGACATTGTTCTTTATTAGTGCAATTGCAAGATTTCCTTTCTTCACCCTTCTTTGCTGCATTGCTTTTCATTTTGTTGGATGAATCAATTATATTTTAAGGTTGGGCATACATGAATATGACAGTTTGATGGTGTGTTTTGTTGAAATATTTTGGACAGTTTGTGTTTTTTTTGGGAATGATGCTGTCAGAATTTTGAAAAATTCTTTCCCTACGTTTGTTTTTTACTCTACCATCATATGGGGGGTTGTACCATGTGATTTTTCTTTTCCTGTTCTTTTTGTTTTTGTTCATGTTAATATCTGGACTGTATTGTAGTTTGTAGCTATAACCACTTTTTTTTGTAATGCTTCTTGGTATTCTGCTGCTGCGTTGTTGAATACTCTTTCATTGTGAGAGAGATTAGATAATCTCTTGTTTATACCATTAGGTATGGTTTTTAGTATAGATGGTGGGTGGTTGCTGTTGATGTTTACATAGATGGGTGTGTCATTAGGTTTTCTTGTATGGTTTTATATATGGTTATGAGGTCAAGCGTTATGTCTAGGTAGTTTACTACCTTTTTGTTTGCTTCAACGGTGATTTTAAGTTTTTTGTTTTGGAAGATTTTTGCATAGTTTCTTTTTTCTTGTTTTCGATGGTTCTTGGGGTTGTTGTTTAGCGCGGCAAGGCCATCGTCTCTGTATAATCCAACTTGCTTTCCGAGTTGTTTTTGGATGTTGGATAGCATGAACAGTCCAACCAGTTCGCATGTTTCAGCACCGTCATATGATCCCATGGTCACATCAAATGTGTTTGTTTTTTTTTTTTTTTTTTTTGGTCCATGTTTCATTTCTGCTGTATAATAAGGTTTTCTTGGTGTGTAGAATGATTTCCATTTCTGACCCTGTTATGTTTGTGTGTTTATTAGCAAACTTCAGAGCTTTAGTAAGTAGTTCTTCATCTATAGATGGGTAGAAGTCTACTATGTCAAATGTGATAAATACTGTGTTTCTTCTGTTTGTTAAGTGTTTTGAACCATTGGATGACTTCATATGAATTCCTCCAGAGGCTGTATTCAGTGTTTGATTTTACATTTTTTATGACTTTTTCTAAAATTTTCTTACTTATTTTACCTAGTTCTGATTTAGATGGGTTTATTAGTCTACATGTTGGGTTGTTGTGGAAATTGGGTTTATGGTCTTTAAGGTTATGAAAGCTTCTTTTGTTGCTGTTGTTTCCACCCTGTCACTCAAATCCATGCGATGTACAAGTTCTTTCTCTTTTTTTTTCGGATGTTATTGTGTATAGTATTGTCAGCTTTTTTTTGTAGTTTTTCTGAATGTTTTTGTCAAGGAGTTGTGAGTACTCATTTAGTTCCATAAGGTGCTCAACCTCTTGGGGTGCAACATCTGTTAAAATAAGGCATTAAAAGGAAGTTTTAAAACTACAATATTGTTCGAGCGCTTGCTCTCTTCAGGATGGTTTAGTGTCACTCACTGCCGGTGTCATATAGCCTAATGTGCGAGTTGGTTTCACGTGTATTTTCAGTTTTGTTTACGATTCAAAAGTGTTTGCAATGAAAAGAATGATAGCCAATATTGAATTAAAAAAATCAAACAACGATTTCCAAACATCATTAAAAAACATAATAAAACAAATAGAAAACGATAAAAAATATTCGTGAGGCCGATAAAACCAGCAATTACTACAAAATGGAACTAAATGAGTACTCACAACTCCTTGACAAAAACATTCAGAAAAACTAAAAAAAAAAGCTGACAATACTATACACAATAACATCCGAAAAAAAGAGAAAGAACTGTACACTATACACACACTCTTCCCTGTCCCTGTGCATTATACAGTCTTCCCTGTCCCTGTACACTGTACGCTCTTCACAGTCCTTGTACACTCTTTCCAGTTCATATACACTGTACACTCTTTCCAGTTCCTATATATTGTACGCTCTTCTCAGTCCATGTACACTGTACACTCTTCCCAGTTCCTATACACTAGACACTCTTCCACGTCCTTGTACACTGTACACTCTTCCCAGTCCATGTACACTGTACACTCTTTCCCGTCCTTGTACACTGCGCATTCTTTCCCGTCCTTGTACATTGTACACCATTACCCGTCCTTGTACACTGTACACTTTCCCCAGTCCTTGTACACTGCAGACTCTTCCCACTCTTACCATTCCCTGTTCACTGTACAATCTTCCCAGTCCCAGTACACTGTACAGTTTTCCCAGTCTTCCTATTCCCTGTACACTGTACACTTTTCCCAGTCTCAGTACACTGTACACTGTTCTCAGTCTCTGTACTCTGTACACTCTTCCCAGCCCCTTTGCACTGTACATTCTTCCCAATCCCGGTACACTATACGTTCTTCCTAGTCCCTGTACACTGAAACTTTACCTATTTCCTGTACGCTATACACTCTTCCTAGTCCCTCCCTGTACACTGTACACTCTTCCCAGCCCTGTACACTGTACACTCTTCCAAATCCCGGTACACTATACGCTCTTCCTAGTCCCTGTACACTGACACTTTTCCTATTTCCGGTACGGTACACTATACACTCTTCTTAATCCCTGTACGCTCTTCCTTTTTCCCTGTACACTATACACTGTTCTTAGTCCCTGTACACTATACATTCTTCCTAGTCCCTGTACACTCTTCCTTTTCCCTGTACATTATACACTCTTCCTAGTCCCTGTACACTGACACTTTTCCTATTCCCTGTACACTATACACTCTTCCTAATCCCTGTACAATCTTCCTTTTCCCTGTACACTATACACTCTTCCTAGTCCCTGTACACTATATACTCTTCCTAGTCCCTGTGCACTATACATTCTTCCTAGTCCCTGTAGACTTTACAATGTTCCTAGTCCCTGTACACTATATACTCTTCTTAGTCCCTGTGCACTATACACTCTTCCTAGTCCCTGTACACTTTACACTCTTGCTAGTCCATGTACACTATATACTCTTCCTAGTCCCTGTACACCATACACTCTTCCTCTCTGTACACTTTACACTCTTTCTTAGTCCATGTACACTGTACACTCTTCCTAGTCCCTGTGCACTATACATTCTTCCTAGTCCCTGTACACTATATACTCTTCCTAGTCCCTGTGCACTATACACTCTTCCTAGTCCCTGTACACTATACACTCTTCCTTGTCCCTGTACACTATATACTCTTCCTAGTCCCTGTGCACTATACACTCTTCCTAGTCTCTGTACACTTTACACTCTTCTTATTCCTGTACTATATACTCTTCCTAGTCCCTGTACACTATACACTCTTCCTAGTCCCTGTCCACTGTATACTCTTCCTAGTCCCTGTGCACTATAGACTCTTCCTAGTCCCTGTACAATATATACTCTTCCTAGTCCCTGTGCACTATACACTCTTCCTAGTCCCTGTGCACTATACACTCTTGCTAGTCCCTGTACACTGTACACTCTTCCCAGTCCATGATTATAGTGGTCTTATGTTTTAATGATGTGGTGGAGCGTATATGGACGAATATGCACGCAGTGACGGTTCCTTGTGTACCAAAAGTGATAGTCAATCTACACTGGAACATCATTCATATTCAGAAATAATATGAACATTGGAAACGATAGGGGAAGACAATTCTTCTGGAAAAGTTGGAGCAAATTTCTTCTTCAGTAACGTGAATAAAATGTTTTGACCTCACCTGTAGACACCCCGTAACAGACGACACCTCTCTTGTTTACAATGGGAATTAAGATGGTGAATAAACAGAAGCTTGAAACCTCTGTCTGTCTGTCTGTCTGTCTCTTTCTCTCTGTCCGTCTTTTTCTCTCTGTCTCTGTCTGTCTCTCTGTCCGTCCGTCTGTCTGTCTGTCTGTCTGTCTGTCTGTCTGAATCCCCGCCTTCCCACTCTCTCATTTACGTACGTTTCCGTATGTGTGGGGCCAGCGGTTTGCCAGATGCAGGCCAGTTGCTGACGATGGGTCAATAGTTCCATGTCTTCGACACCCAGACGATCGTGAAGGCAGACTGTCCGGAGAGTAGGGTGGGGAATGAGGAGGAGGTTGATTTTTTTCCCCACAAAACTAACTTCATTAGTGTGTGTGTGTGTGTGTGTGTGTGTGTGTGTGTGTGTGTGTGTGTGTGTGTGTGTGTGTAATCTATCTATCTATCTATCTATCTATCTATCTATCTATATATCTATCTATCTATCTATATATATATATATATATATATATATATATATATATATATATATATATATATATATATATATATATATACAATGAAACAATAAATTCCAAGGATAAGTACCGAGCACCATTCCAGCAACTTACAGAGCAGCTAGTGTTGCAATGACTGCAAAAAATATTGAATTATAAACAAAGCTTGCTCTTTATGTCTCAGATTGTAGAAATAGTGGGGTGGTAAGCCTTCATATCTGCAGTGGTAGATGATTCTGCCTAACTGACAGTATGTGCTTGAGTGGGTGAATTTGGGAATAAATAAATGCTTCTCAAAATGAACGTTCAGCAAGCTTATAGTGTCCAAAGAGGGACTTATCCTTGGAATTTATTGTTTCATTGTAATTTAGTCCCTTGCGGATTCATTCCAAGAACTGGCCCTCAGCACTTGTGTCTTAAGAGGTTATCTTTTTATATTTTCTACTTTTCACAAGAAATGTAGCTTGTTTTGCTCTTTCATGATTTTCTTTTGCTTCTTAGGTGGCACCTTTAGTTAGTTTTTTTGAAAACTCAACAAACATACTATGGTATTGCACACCAGCCTTTTTCTGGTATAGCATTCTTCTTAAAACCGAAAAGGGCAGAGGAGTCAAATTACCACTTTCCGCGGTTTCGAAATACCGGTATCTGACCAGGAGTTATATGTTAGTGAGCTTTCTTCCCATTGGAGATGGTCTCCCTTTTTGGACACTATAAGCTTGCTGAACGTTCATTTTTGAGAAGCATTTATTTATTCCCAATTCACCCACTCAAGCACATACTGTCAGTTAGGCAGAATCATCTACCACTGCAGATATGAAGGCTTACCACCCCCCTATTTCTACAATCTGAGACATAAAGAGCAAGCTTTGTTTATTTATATATTCAGTATATATATATATATATATATATATATATATATAGAGAGAGAGAGAGAGAGAGAGAGAGAGAGAGAGAGAGAGAGGTTTTTGGGTTTTTTTTTTTTTTTGCTTTCAGCGTGAGCAGCGAAGCAGATGTGGATCACAGCCGAAGAGGGTGCTGAAGACAACATAACTGTAAGCTTCAGTAAGAACAATGAGTTCAGCTTCAGAAAGAACAATGCATTCAGCTTTCAAAAAGAACAAGCAACTTCAGAAAGAACGATGCGTTCTTTAGAAAGAACAATGCGTTCAGCTTCAGAAAGAACAATGCGTTCAGCTTTAGAAAGAACAATGCGTTCAGCTTCAGAAAGAACAATGCGTTCAGCTTCAAAAAAACAATGCGTTCAGCTTCAAAAAGAACAATGCGTTCAGCTTCAGAAAGAACAATGCGTTCAGCTTTACAAAGAACAATGAGTTCAGCTTCAGAAAGAGCAATGCTTTCAGCTTTAGAAAGAACAATGCGTTCAGCTTCAGAAAGAACAATGCTTTCAGCTTCAGAAGGAACAATGCATTCAGCTTCAGAAAGAACAATGCGTTCAGTGAACAATGAATGTACAAATTCTGTTTACTCTGTTTTGCTTCATCGTTCAGTGGAAGTAATGTAATTGTTCGTCGGAAGACGGAAGTGGGAGAGTGCCAAGGAAAAGAACAACAGGAGAGTATAATAGTAGAGTGCCAAGTGAGAGAACAACGGGAGATTATAATGGCAGAATACCATGGGAGAGTGTAACGGTAGAGTGCCAAGGGAGATAACAACGGGAGATTGCATTGGCAGAGTGCTAAGGGAGAAACCAACGGGAGAGTGTAATGGTAGAGTGCCAAGGGAGAGCGTAATGGTAGAGTGCCAAGGGAGATAACAACGGGAGATTGTATTGGCAGAGTGCTAAGGGAGAGAACAATGGGAGAGTGTAATGGCAGAGTGCCAAGGGAGAGACCAGGGGGAGAGTGTAATGGTAGAATACCAAGGGAGAGAACAACGGGGAGATTGTAATGGCAGAGTGCCAAGGGAGAGAACAACGGGAGATTGTAATGGAGAGTGCCAAGGGAGAAAGCAACAGGAGATTGTAATGGTAGAGAGCAACGGGAGAGAGCAACAGGAGAGAGCAGCGGGGGAGAGTGCAATGGCACATAGTCAGGTCAGAGCACCATAGATGTCAGCTCCAGGTTTCTCTCCTGTCTGTGATGTAATGCAGGGTTTCTGTTGTCAGCTTCGGGTTTTCTCTCCTGTCTGTGATGTAATGCAGGGTTTCTGTTGTCAGCTTCGGGTTCTCTCCTGTCTGTGATGTAATGCAGGGTTTCTGTTGTCAGCTTCGGGTTTCTCTCCTGTCTGTGATGTAATGCAGGGTTTCTGTTGTCAGCTTCGGGTTTCTCTCCTGTCTGTGATGTAATGCAGGGTTTCTGTTGTCAGCTTCGGGTTTCTCTCCTGTCTGTGTGATGCAGGGTAATGTCAGGTTTTCTGTCTGTCAGCTTCGGGTTTCTGTTGTCTTCGGGTTTCTCTGTCTGTGATGTAATGCAGGGTTTCTGTTGTCAGCTCCGGGTTTCTCTCCTGTCTGTGATGTAATGCAGGTTTCTGTTGTTCTTTGGGTCTGTCTGTGATGCTGCAGGGGTTGTCAGCTCCGGGTTTCTCTCCTGTCTGTGATGTAATGCCAGGGTTTCTGTTGTATGTATGCATGCCAGGTTTCTGTTGTCAGCTCGGGGTTTCTCTCCTGTCTGTGATGTAATGCAGGGTTTTCTGTCAGCTCCGGGTTTCTCTCCTGTCTGTGATGTAATGCTTGTCAGCTTCGGGTTTCTCTCCTGTCTGTGATGCAATGCCAGGGTTTTCTGTTGTATGTAATGCCAGGGTTTCTGTTGGTATGCCAGGTTTCTGTTGTCAGCTCCGGGTTTCTCTCCTGTCTGTGATGTAATGCCAGGGTTTCTGTTGTCAGCTCTGGGTTTCTCTCCTGTCTGTGATGTAATGCAGGGTTTCTGTTGTCAGCTTCGGGTTTTCTCTGTCTGTGATGCAATGCCAGGGTTTCTGTTGTATGTAATGCCAGGGTTTCTGTTGTATGTAATGCCAGGGTTTCTGTTGTATGTAATGCCAGGGTTTCTGTTGTCAGCTTTGGGTTTCTCTCCTGTCTGTGATGTAATGCAGGGTTTCTGTTGTCAGCTTCGGGTTTCTCTCCTATCTGTGATGCAATGCCAGGGTTTCTGTTGTATGTAATGCCAGGGTTTCTGTTGTATGTAATGCCAGGGTTTCTGTTGTATGTAATGCCAGGGTTTCTGTTGTCAGCTTTGGGTTTCTCTCCTGTCTGTGATGTAATGCCAGGGTTTCTGTTGTCAGCTCTGGGTTTCTCTCCTGTCTGTGATGTAATGCCAGGGTTTCTGTTGTAGTCCTTGGGGAAATGGTTGACGGCGTGCCCGTCTTCTCCCACCCCCCTGCTTGACGTCACATTGGATCTTTCCTGTCCTCTCCCACCCCCCTGCATGACGTCACACTGGACCTTTTCTGTCCTCTTCCAACCGCCTGCATGACGTCACACTGGACTTTTCCTGTCCTCTTCCAGACCCCTGCATGATGCCATGATGCCCCCTGCATGGTGCTTGCATTTTGTTGTTGTTGTTGTTGTTGTTGTTGTGTTGTTGTTTTCTTCTTTTTCTAAAGTTGACCTTTTTGCTCCTGTGCCTCCACTCGCCTCGTTTCAAAGCCTTCACTCTAGGTTTGATCATAATGCGCCAGGTTTGAGACTTGTCGGCTACCCTCACCTAGCTCTGTGAGCAAGGCGAAGCGGTTGCGCGGGGTGTGGCTGCTGTTGCATGCCAACAGCTAGGAGGAGCCAGAGGTGAGAGCCAGTTGCCCGGGGTGTGCCTGCTGTTGCATGCCAACAGCTAGGAGGAGCCAGAGGTGAGAGTTGAGCGCCCGTTCCCCGGGGCGTGGCCGCTGTTGCATGCCAACAGCTAGGAGGAGCCAGAGGTGAGAGTTGAACGCCAGGTGGGGAACAAAACGGACGAACCGCCCTAACAGGACGCTGCATGTTTCCCCCTGTCAGAGGTACTGCCTTGTGGGGAACAAACCGGACGAACCGCCCTAACAGGACGCTGCATGTTCCCCCTGTCAGAGAGGTACTGCCTTGTGGGGAACAAACCGGACGAACCGCCCTAACAGGACGCTGCATGTTTCCCCTGTCAGAGGTACTGCCTGCCTTGGGGGAACAAAACCGGACGAACGCCCTAACAGGACGCTGCATGTTCCCCCTGTCAGAGGTACTGCCTTGTGGGGAACAAACCGGACGAACCGCCCTAACAGGACGCTGCATGTTCCCCCTGTCAGAGGTACTGCCTTCTCCTTGCACCCCCAATACACCCCATACACCCCTTACACCCCCATACACACCCACACACCCCATACACCTTCCCATACACACACACACCCCTTACACCCCATACACCACACCCCCCCATACACACCTTACCCATACACACACCCCACACACCCCATACACCACCTTACACCCCACCCCCACCACCCCACACACCCCTTACACACCATACACCCCTTACTTCCCATACACCACACACCCCATACAGCCCTTACACCCTGCACACACCCACACACACCCCATACACCCCGCACACCCCCCTTACACCCCTTACACCCCACACACCCTTACACCCCACACACCCCCCCCCTTACACCCCCACACCCCCCACACCTTACACCCCTTACACCCACACACCCCTTACACCCCAAACACCCCCCACACACCCCTTACACCCCCATACACCCCCTTACACACCCCCCCCACCCACACCCCACACACCCTTACACCCCATACACCCCACACACCCCACACCCCACACCCCCATACACCCCACACACCCCACACCCCCACACCCCTTACACCCCCACACCCCTTACACCCCCACACCCCCCACACACCCCTTACCCCCCCACACACCCACACACCCCATACACCCCACACCCCACACACCCCACACACCCCACACACCCCTTACACCCCACACACCCCACCCCATACCCCCTTACACCCCACACACCCTTACACCCCGCACACCCCATACACCCCTTACACCCCACACACCCCTTACACCCCATACACCCCACACCCCCCACACACCCCTTACACACCCCTTACACCCCATACACCCCACACCCCTTACACCCCATACACCCCTACACCCCCCCACACCCCCACACACCCCCTTACACCCCCAACACCCCACACACCCCCATATACCCCTACACACCCCACACACCCTTACACCCCTTACACCCACACACCCCATACACCCCATACACCCCTTACACCCCCACACACCCCATACACCCCATACACCCCCTACCCCACCCCCCACACACCCCCACACCCCCATATACACCCCTTACACCCCCACACCCCCATACACCCCTTACACCCCCCATACCCCATACACCCCATACACCCATACACTCCATACACCCCACACACCCATACACCTCGTACACCCTTACACCCCACACACCCCTTACACCCCCTTACAGCCCCACCCACACCCTAGATACCCCCCAACCCCCTTACATCCTCTCCACACCCCACACCCCTTACAACCTCCCCCCCATACACCCTTACACCCGTTACACACACCCCCCACCATCCGAGGATATACCCATGGATGATGTAGCTACACCCCCATTACACATTTACAACCTCACCCACACACCCTTTACAGTTCTGGTGCATACATCCCACACACCCCCCCCATACACCTTACCCCTGACACCCCATACAACCACACCTTTTGACACCTTTACCCCACTACCCATTTACATGTCCACCACCCCATTTGACCCCTTACAGTTCCCACCCATGTCAACCTCACACTTTTGATTCCTTTACACCCCATACATTCCAACCCCACCACACCCAAATACTCCATACAGTTCTGATGCATTTCTCCACACCCTTGATTCCTTTACACCACTGATGCATTTCACGTCACCCCCTTACAGCCCAACCCGACACACACTAGATGGACTTGATTCCTTTACATGTGCTTCATTCGTTCAACCCACCTACATCCTCTCCATCCTTCACAACCTCCTACCCCTACATCCACCACACCCTTGATCCTCCCTTTACTGTGGCACCACATGTCAACCACACTGATTCCTTTTTACAGTTGTGATGCATTTGATCACCTTTTGATTCCTTCCCCAGTGTCTGATGCATTTTGTCAACCACACCTTTGATTCCTTTACAGTTCTGATGCATTTCGTGTCAACCACACCTTTTGATTCCTTTACAGTTCTGATGCATTTTCGTGTCAACCCACACCTTTTGATTCCTTTACAGTTCTGATGCATTTCATGTCAACCACACCTTTTGATTCCTTTACAGTTCTGATGCATTTCATGTCAACCACACCACTTGATTCCTTTACAGTTCTGATGCATTTCATGTCAACCTCACCACTTGATTCCTTTACAGTTCTGATGCATTTCATGTCAACCTCACCTTTTGATTCCTTTACAGTTCTGATGCATTTCATGTCAACCTCACCACTTGATTCCTTTACAGTTCTGATGCATTTCATGTCAACCTCACCACTTGATTCCTTTACAGTTCTGATGCATTTCATGTCAACCTCACCACTTGATTCCTTTACAGTTCTGATGCATTTCATGTCAACCACACCACTTGATTCCTTTACAGTTCTAATGCATTTCATGTCAACCTCACCTTTTGATTCCTTTACAGTTCTGATGCATTTCATGTCAACCTCACCTTTTGATTCCTTTACAGTTCTGATGCATTTCATGTCAACCTCACCACTTGATTCCTTTACAGTTCTGATGCATTTCATGTCAACCTCACCACTTGATTCCTTTACAGTTCTGATGCATTATATGTCAACCTCACCACTTGATTCCTTTACAGTTCTGATGCATTTCATGTCAACCTCACCTTTTGATTCCTTTACAGTTCTGATGCATTTCATGTCAACCTCACCACTTGATTCCTTTACAGTTCTGATGCATTTCATGTCAACCACACCACTTGATTCCTTTACAGTTCTGATGCATTTCGTGTCAACCTCACCACTTGATTCCTTTACAGTTCTGATGCATTTCGTGTCAACCACACCACTTGATTCCTTTACATTTCTGATGCATTTCATGTCAACCTAACCACTTGATTCCTTTACAGTTCTGATGCATTTCATGTCACCCTCACCACTTGATTCCTTTACAGTTCTGATGCATTTCATGTCAACCTCACCACTTGATTCCTTTACAGTTCTGATGCATTTCATGTCAACCTCACCACTTGATTCCTTTACAGTTCTGATGCATTTCATGTCAACCTCACCACTTTTTTTCCTTTACAGTTCTGATGCATTTCATGTCAACCTCACTATTTAATTCGTTTACAGTTCAAATGCATTTCATGTCAGCCTCACCACTTGATTCCTTTACAGTTCTGAAGCATCTCATTTGTCCAGATAAGTCTTCCGCATTCATAATTCCGCTGCACTTTGCTTGTAGACTAGTCCAATCAATCTGGCCCATTTACAATTCCGATTCATTTTATGTGCACGCATGTCCAAATCAGTCTTGCGCATATTTTATTTGTATACTAGTCCAAATCAGTCTTGCGTATTTACAGTTGGGACCTATTTTATTTGTATAGTAGTCAAATCAGTCTGGCGCATTTTACTGGCATACATGTCCAAATTAATCTGCAACAGGGGAGATGGAAGTGTTACCCCACCAGTGAACTCCAGTGTATTCAATTGGTGACACAATCATGCAAGACACCAGAGCTAACCACCTACTGTGTGTCAGCGTCGCTCATACAGTAGACACTCTACGTCCCTTCACAGCACCCAAACCTCCACCTCCCTCCGCCCCCAGTTCACCCCCCCCCCCGCCCTTTCAGCCCTCCTCACACCCTCCTCTCTTCCAATCCCTCACCCCCTTCTTCTCACCGCCACTACCCCCCCCCCCCCCCCCTTCCGCCAGCCATTCCCCAAGAGAAGAGCATCACAAGGATGAGCCACAGGAGTAAAGGGAGGTGGGGGTGGGGCTGGGGGTGGGGGATGGGCTGTGGGGGGGGGGGGGGGGGATAATTGTCTCTGACCTCTGTCAGTCTGTCGGAGATGATGTCTGTCAGTTGGGGCTCAGTCCCTGTGGCCTGTCGCTCCGCGTGGCCCCTGTCACGGCACTTTACACTCTCAGCAGCACAACAAGGTCAAGGGCAATGTCAGGCTGACCAGGTGCACGTGCAAACCACGTCCACGGCTTTCGCTAGCCGGTGTTCCTTGAAACTTTGACCTTCCTTTGGTCACTGACCTTTGACCTTTCTCTGTGCACTCTGTCTGTGGGCCCTGTTGCGTCACCACACATTCCAACTCCCCGCTGTACACAGCCACACTGACAGCCCTAGCTACAGTGGTCCGCAGGGAGAGAGACCAATGTTAGACTGCTGTACACAGCCACACTGACAGCCCTAGCTACAGTGGTCCGCAGGGAGAGATCAATGTGTTAGACTGCTGTACACAGCCACACTGACAGCCCTAGCTACAGTGGTCCGCAGGGAGAGATCAATGTTAGACTGCTGTACACAGCCACACTGACAGCCCTAGCTACAGTGGTCCGCAGGGAGAGACCAATGTTAGGCTGCTGTACACAGCCACACTGACAGCCCTAGCTACAGTGGTCCGCAGGGAGAGACCAATATTAGGCTGCTGTACACAGCCACACTGACAGCCCTAGCTACAGTGGTCCGCAGGGAGAGACAATATTAGGCTGCTGTACACAGCCACACTGACAGCCCTAGCTACAGTGGTCCGCAGGGAGAGACCAATATTAGACTGCTGTACACAGCCACACTGACAGCCCTAGCTACAGTGGTCCGCAGGGAGAGATCAATGTTAGACTGCTGTACACAGCCACACTGACAGCCCTAGCTACAGTGGTCCGCAGGGAGAGATCAATGTTAGACTGCTGTACGCTGCCACACTGACAGCCCTAGCTACAGTGGTCCGCAGGGAGAGATCAATGTTAGACTGCTGTACGCTGCCACACTGACAGCCTAGCTACAGTGGTCTGCAGGGAGAGACCAATATCAGACTACTGTATACAGCCACACTGACAGCCTTAGCTACAGTGGTCCGCAGGGAGAGACCAATATCAGGCTGCTGTACACAGCCACACTGACAGCCCTAGCTACAGTGGTCCGCAGGGAGGGACCAATATTAGGCTGCTGTACACAGCCACACTGACAGCCCTAGCTACAGTGGTCCGCAGGGGAGAGATCAATGTTAGACTGCTGTGAGGAAAACCGCCAGAAGAGACACCGCACAGCCACCGTGTCACTTCGGTCATTGTGGGTCTATCGTGTCACTTCGGTCATTGTGGGTCTATCGTGTCACTTCGGTCATTGTGGGTCTACCGTGTCACTTCGGTCATTGAGCATCCACCTTGTCACTTGGGTCATTGTGGGTCTACCGTGTCACTTGGGTCATTGTGGGTCTACGGTGTCACTTCGGCCATTATGGGTCTACTGTGTCACTTTGGTCATTGTGGGGGTCTACCGTGTCACTTTGATGATTGCGGGTCTACCATGCCACTTCTGTCATTGTGGGTCTACCGTGTCACTTCGGTGATTGTGGTTTCTACCGTGTCACTTCGGTAATTGTGGGTCCACCGTGTCACTTCGCTAATTGTGGGTCTACGTGTGTCACTTGGGTCATTGTGGGTCTACCGTGTCACTTCGGTGATTGAGGGTCTACCGTGTCACTTCGGTCATTGTGGGTCTACCGTGTCACTTCGGTGATTGCGGGTCTACCATGTCACTTCGGTCATTGTGTGCCTCCCGTGTCACTTGGGTCATTGGGGGTCTACCGTGTCACTTCGGTGATTGCGGGTCTACCGTGTCACTTCGGTGACTGGGGGTCTACCGTATCACTTCGGTGATTGTAGGTCTACCGTGTCACTTGGGTCATTGTGGTTCTACAATGTCACTTCGGTGATTGTGGGTCCATTGTGTCATTTCGTTGATTGTGGGTCTACTGTGTTACTTGGGTCATTGTGGGTCTACCGTGTCACTTCGCTAATTGTGGGTCTACCGTGTCACTTGTGTCATTGTGGGTCCACCGTGCCACTTCGGTGATTGTGGGTCTACCATATCACTTCCGTCACTGTGGGTCTACCGTGTTACTTCGGTGATTCTGGGTCCACCGTGTCACTTTGGTCATTGTGGGTCTACCATGCCACTTGGCTCATTGTGGGTCTACCGTGTCACTTCGGTCATTGTGGGGTCCATTGTGTCACTTGGGTCATTGTGGATCTACCGTTTCACTTGGGTTATTGTGGGTCTACCGTGTCACTTCGGTCATTGTGGGTCTACCGTGTCACTTGGGTCAGTGTGGGTCTACCGTGTCGCTTGGGTGGGTCAGTGTGGGTCTACCGCGTCACTTGGGTCAGTGTGGGTCTACCGTGTCACTTCGGTCATTGTGGGTCTACCGTGTCACTTGGGTCAGTGTGGGTCTACCGTGTCACTTGGGTCAGTGTGGGGTCTACCGCGTCACTTGGGTCAGTGTGGGTCTACCGTGTCACTTCAGTCATTGTGGGTCTCCCGTGTTACTTCGGTGATTGTGGGTCTACCGTGTCACTACGGTGATTGTGGTTCTACCGTGTCACTTCGGTGATTGTGGGTCCACCGTGTCACTTCGCCAATTGTGGGTCTACCGTGTCACTTGGGTCATTGTGGGTCTACCGTGTCACTTCGGTGATTGTGGGTCTACCGTGTCACTTCGGTCATTGTGGGTCTACCGTGTCACTTCCGTAATGTGGGGTGGTGCTTTACTAATCCAATCTATCAATGACATCAACAGCTAAGCCTCCCCAACCCATCCCTCCTGACTACCACACTTACCAAATCATGGAAGCGCCAGCGTTTCCTACAGGACACGGTACCAAAATGTCCATTAAAGCAACAGCCCCCTTCACCTTACCCCCGCACTACAGACATGCCACCAGTATGTCCACTATGACTCTTCACCTTGCCCCCCCACACTACAGACATGACACCAGCATGTCCACTATCACTCTTCGCCTTGCCCCACACACTACAGACATGACACCAGCATGTCCACTATGACTCTTCACCTTGCCCCACACACTACAGACATGCCACCAGTATGTCCACTATGACTCTTCACCTTGCCCCACACACGACAGTCATGACACCAGCATGTCCACTACAGACTCTTCACCTTGCCCCACACACTACAGACATGCCACCAGTATGTCCACTATAGTCCCTTCACCTTGCCCCACACACGACAGTCATGACACCAGTATGTCCACTATAGTCCCTTCATCTTGCCCCATACACGACAGTCATGACACCAGTATGTCCACTATAGTCCATTCACCTTGCCCCACACACTACAGACATGCCACCAGTATGTCCACTATGACTCTTCACCTTGCCCCACACACTACAGACATGCCACCAGTATGTCCACTATGACTCTTCACCTTGCCCCACACACTACAGACATGCCACCAGTATGTCCACTATAGTCCCTTCACTTGCCACACACACTACAGACATGCCACCAGCATGTCCACTATGACTCTTCACCTTGCCCCACACACTACAGACATGCCACCAGTATGTCCACTACAGACTCTTCACCTTGCCACACACACTACAAACATTCCACCAGTATGTCCACTATAGTCCCTTCACCTTGCCACACACACTACAGACATGCCACCAGAATGTCCACTATGACTCTTCACCTTGCCCCACACACTACAGACATGCCACCAGTATGTCCACTATGATGACTCTTCACCTTGCCCCACACACTACAGTCATGACACCAGCATGTCCACTATAGTCCCTTCATCTTTGCCGCATACACTACAGTCATGACACCAGCATGTCCACTAAAGCGATAGTCACTTCACCTGGCTCTCCATACACAGTTGTATGTACTGCTGGTTACAAGCTCACCAGCTTGTAACGGAGCCATTTTTTTTTTTTGCCATCAATCACAACGTCCCCCGCCCCCCTTCCGTCCATCATATTACAACTATTTCATTCCTTCCGTCGTCAGTACACACTATTCAGTAGACCTCAATGTGATCAAAATTTGTTAATTACCTTGTCACACACGAGCATGGCTCAGTGCGAAAAATCGCAGAATAAAAAAATTAAAAAAAAAAAGAAAAAGGAAAAAGAGAGAAAGATCAGGAGGAAGACAGATCCCACAGGACAGAGCAAACCTAGACAGACAAAAATGGCACATTGCTCTCCTTCTTCTGCCCCCCCCCCCCCTCCCCTAAAAAGGTGGGGGGGGGGGGGGTATGGCGCATTCTTCTAAAAGCTGATGTTGAAACAACTGTTTTAGCACCCGCTTTTGGAGACAAAGAGATTGCACTCTTCAACAATTTATGTATGGCATAGATTTGTCACAGAACAAAATGGAAAGACAGAAAAAAAACAGCAATAACTAGGACAAGATAGCATAGGCCACACGAAGGGGCAACTGATAAAGAAAAACGCACTAAAATAGTCATCACATATTAAAAGCCGATCACAACAAATATGCATTACTTAGCCACCAACCAGGTTTACTTTTGATTCTGCAAGAAGCCTCTGTGAGGCAATTTTCGCCGCCACTAACGCCAGACGTGTCTGGTGTCTCGTCACACGGCAACCCTCTGGCTCTCCACCGTCTAGGGACCTGACAGACGTGTCCGTCAACCTGTTAGTAATGATCTGTGTCAAGTTAGTCGACAGCCATTAGTGATGACCTCTGTCCATTAGTGATGGCCTCTGTCCAGTTAGTCTACAGCCATAAGCGATGTCATCATCTGTTCAGTTAGTCTGCAGCCATTAGTGAACACATCTCTGTCCAGTTAGTCTACAGCCATTAGTGATGATCTCTGTCCATTGGTGATGACCTCTGTCCATTTAGTCTACAATCATTAGTGATGACCTCTGTCCAGTTAGTCTACAGCCATTAGTGATGACCCCTGTCCATTAGTGATGACCTCTGTCCATTAGTGATGACCTCTGTCCAGTTAGTCTACAGCCATTAGTGATGACCTCTGTCCATCAGTGATGACCTCTGTCCATTATTGATGACCTGTGTCCAGTTAGTCTGCAGCCATTAGTGATGACCTCTGACCAGTTAGTCAACCGCCATTCGTGATGACCTCTGTCCGTTAGTGATGACCTCTGTCCAGTTAGTCTACAGCCATTAGTGATGACCTTTGTCAACAGTCTAGGGGCCCGACAGACGTGTCCCGTCAACCACTGCCATTAGTGATGACCTCTGTCCAGTTAGGCTACAGCTATTAGTGATGACCTCAGTCCGTTAGTGATGACCTCTATCCAGCTTGTCTACAGCCATTAGTGATGACCTCTATCCAGCTTGTCTACAGCCATTAGTGATGACCTTTGTCCACAGTCTAGGGACTTGACAGACGTGTCTGTCAACCACTGCCATTAGTGATGACCTCTGTCCAGTTAGTCTACAGCCATAAGTGATGACCGAAGTTCATTAGTGATTACCTCTGTCCATTAGTGATGACCTCTGTCCATTAGTGATGACCTCTGTCCAGTTAGTCTACAGCCATTAGTGATGAACTCAGTCCAGTTAGTTTACAGCCATTAGTGAAAACCTCTGTCCACTTCGTCTAGAGCAATAAGTGATGACCTCTGTCCATTAGTGATGACCTCTGTCCAGTTAGTCTACAGTCATTAGTGATGACCTCTGTCCATTAGTGATGGCCTCTGTCCAGTTAGTCTACAGTCATTAGTGTTGACCTCAGCCCAGTTAGTCTACAGCCATTAGTGAAAACCTCTGTCCAGTTCGTCTACAGCCATTAGTGATGACCTCTGTCCATTAGTGATGACCTCTGTCCAGTTCGTCTACAGCCATTAGTGATGACCTCTGTCCATTAGTGATGACCTTTGTCCAGTTCGTCGACAGCCACTAGTGATGACATCTGTCCAGTTAGTCTACAGCCATTAGTGATGACCTCTGTCCAGTTAGTCTACAGCCATCAGTGATGACCTCAGTCGATTAGTGATGACCTCTGTCCAGTTAGTCTACAGCCATTAGTGATGACCTCTGTCCATTAGTGATGACCTCTGTCCATTAGTGATGACCTCTGTCCACTAGAGATGACCTCTGTCCAGTTAGTCTACAGCCATTAGTGATGACCTCTGTCCAGTTAGTCTACAGCCATTAGTGATGACTTTTGTCCAGTTCGAGGGGTCACATGTACTTGGAAGGTAAGAGGAGAAACAATGTTTAACATGGAGACCACATCTCAGCCTAGTGCTCTGCCTGGAGCTCTGTCTCCTTCTGTTCACTATCTGTCTGTCTCTGTCTCTTTCTGCTTACTATCTGTCTGTCTGTCTCTTTCTGTTTACTATCTGTCTGTCTCTGTCTCTTTCTGTTTACTACCTGTCTGTTTCTGTCTCTTTCTGTTTACTACCTGTCTGTCTCTGTCTCTTTCTGTTTACTATCTGTCTGTCTCTGTCTGTTTCTGTTTACTATCTGTCTGTCTCTGTCTGTTTCTGTTTACTATCTGTCTGTCTCTGTCTCTTTCTCTTTTTGTATCTGTCTGTCTCTTTCTCTTTCTGGTTACTACCTGTCTGTCTCTTTCTGTTTTGTATCTGTCTGTCTCTGTCTCTTTCTGTTTACTATCTGTCTGTCTGTGTCTCTTTCTGTTTACTATCTGTCTGTCTCTGTCTCTTTCTGTTTTACTATCTGTCTGTCTGTGTCTCTTTCTGTTTACTATCTGTCTGTCTCTGTCTCTTTCTGTTTACTATCTGTCTGTCTCTGTCTGTTTCTGTTTACTATCTGTCTGTCTGTGTCTCTTTCTGTTTACTATCTGTCTGTCTCTGTCTCTTTCTGTTTACTATCTGTCTGTCTCTGTCTGTTTCTGTTTACTATCTGTCTGTCTCTGTCTGTTTCTGTTTACTATCTGTCTGTCTCTGTCTCTTTCTGTTTACTATCTGTCTGTCTCTGTCTGTTTCTGTTTACTATCTGTCTGTCTCTGTCTGTTTCTGTTTACTATCTGTCTGTCTGTGTCTCTTTCTGTTTACTATCTGTCTGTCTCTGTCTCTTTCTGTGTTACTATCTGTCTGTCTCTGTCTGTTTCTGTTTACTATCTGTCTGTCTGTGTCTCTTTCTGTTTACTATCTGTCTGTCTCTGTCTCTTTCTGTTTACTATCTGTCTGTCTCTGTCTCTTTCTGTTTACTATCTGTCTGTCTCTGTCTCTTTCTGTTTACTATCTGTCTGTCTCTGTCTCTTTCTGTTTTGTATCTGTCTGTCTCTGTCTCTTTCTGTTTACTATCTGTCTGTCTCTGTCTCTTTCTGTTTACCATCTGTCTGTCTCTTTTGTTTACTGTCTCTGTCTCTCTGGCCAGTGATTGTGATACAGAAGAAGATGGCTACTTTGAAGTTTCTGGCCACCAACCAAACCCGAAAGATTTCAACTCTTTCTTTCGTTGTACAGGATGAACACTGTTGATCACTGGAGTGCTTCAAGAAGATAACAAATAACAATAACATAGCATTTATAAACCGCCTTGCCAAAGGCGCTTGGCACTGACAATCCACACTCTCATGTACACAACGGTGTGCCTACCAGGGTAGTGCCAACTGAAGACCTGCATGCTTGTGCTTCATTCCGTCGTTTCCCGTGTTATCCAGTCGATATCGTCCACTCACTTTCCTTACTTTCTTCCCTTTTTTTCAATTTCTCACGTAGGGTGCATGCTATGTGTAACACGTTCAACCACACCAACGGCCAAACTGACCTTCTCTTCCGAAAGTTGGTGATGGGATTTTACGTGAGTGCAAGATACGCGGATAC
>JADBJO010014665.1:0-12500 GCA_016801955.1 Conus betulinus
TTTTCTTAGCGCGCCACGTTTGCCGTTTGTGCTGCCCATAAGCCCTCTACTATTTGTTTGTAGTATCGTTGTGGGTGTTGACGTGCCATGCACACATAGACAGTGCATGATATTACTGTGACTCCATAGGTTTCCTGCTTCGGTGCATGCATTCTGATTGCCATGCATTTGCTTAAAGGTCAGTGTTCATCAGTGATGGAAGATAAGAAGGAAAAAGAATAACATGTTCTGATCAATGGAAAACAACGCACTCATGAGTTGATTCTGCATAACATATCTCGACTTTCAGAGAGTAGAGAGAGAGAGGAACGGAGAGAGAGAGAGGAGAAGAGAGAGGAGATAAGAGCCGGGAGAGATGAGCAAATGCGATACAGGGGGAATAGGCGGAGCTGGAAGGGCGGGATGTGATAGGTTTAAGCAGCGTTGTCTCAGTTGTTCCACGTTCTGGAAATAGCCGCTGACGACCGTAAGAGTGGGCTCCAGATCAGTTTTGCGTGACATTGCAAGTGTGACGTTGTCATCATCCAGTGCGGTCGTTGCCTTCTGATTGGGAGTAGCAGAAGTGGTGGTGTGGCGAATGTTGCCACTTTCCTGCAATCGCTTTGCTAACTGTCATTCATGGACTGTCTCCTAAAACCTACATTCAAAGCTCATTCAAAATGGAATTGATGCAGGCGGAACGGGGGGGGGGGGGGAGTTAAAAGCAATGTTTTTCTGGCCATAGGAAAGGAACAAAGTGGCTCCTTAACTTCTTTAGGTGGACATAGGTTATTATTTATGTTCTAGTTTGTTTCAACATGTTCAAAAAAAACAAAAACACCACAAACAAAAACAACAAACAAACGCACAAACAAATACACATGCACGTTCACGAAAGAAACAAACAAACACTCAAACGAACCGCAAATCACACACACAAATTAGATGCGCGCGCGTGCGCGCGCTGCGCGCGCACACACACACACACAACACAAACACACACCCAACGGGATGTTAGCAAGCATTACATTTACTTTGTGAGACTATTTGTGGCATGGGCAACGCCCTACCCTCCATTAGCACTCGTGATTAGAACCACACCCAAACACCAACCCCCACCCCCCACCACAGTCCTCACACCCCCCCCGCCTATCTGCCCCCACCGGACGCCCAGTTACACCAGAACACACCCTTCATCCCGTACCGTCATCTCTACTCTCCCTGGCCCCTTTGGGGTCGCGCTCGGTGGTGTCTCTCCCCCCTGCTCTCCCCCCCGCAGCCCACCCCACACCCCACCCCCCCCCCCCCCCCCCCCCCCCCCCCGCCCGCCGCCCGCGCCGCCCGCGCCCGCCGGCCCGCCCGCCGCAAACACCAGAACACAAACACCCCACCCACCACCCACCCACCATCTACTCGATACACGCCGCAGCTCACGCGAGCAAGACCCGAGCCGACGCCCTGCGACCCCCCCCCCCCGCACCCCGCCCCACGCCCCCGACCAAGACCCTACAACCCCACCCCCCCCCCCCAGAAAAAACAAGCAACACACAACACCACCCCCACCCCCCCCCGCCCCCCACCCCAACCCATCCCCCCCCAACAGCACACCGCCCCACCCGACTACCGCCCAGCCCCCACCCCCCCCACCCGCCCACCAGCCAAACCACCCCCCCACACCCCAACCGCCCCCCCACCCCCCAACAACCACCAAGCACCACCCCCACAAAACCAAACAGACAAACGCAAAATCCCACCCCCACCACACACAAACATGTCAACAACCCCCACCTGAAACCTGCCCTGTACACACAACCCTACTGACACGGGACCCATCTCCGAACTGAACCACAGAACAGCAGACCACACAACCCCCCCCCCCACAACCCCCCACACACTAGCAGTCACAACCAAAGCCCCAAGACAGCACACACAACCACCACAACTCCCCACGTCCGTGACAAGTGCCGCCCCACGGAGACACAAACCCATAAGCCAAACCTACCCCACAACAGCACAACGCCACCAACTGGTAAATTCATGCCTCCCCTTGAATGGAGTCTTACACAGTGCTGTCTGCTCGTCGCCAAGTCTTGTGGCCAAATAGTCCGAGTAGAATGGTGTGAATAACATGTACTGTTGTAGAGTTACGGTCCTCGGCCGGTCCACAGCCTTCTGCGCATGTGATACAAACGCATTGTAAAAAACAAAAAACACACAAAAAAATGCAAACAAAACAAAAAACTGTCACAATGCGTTCCATTTCCACTTTGAATGAGATTAACGGTAAGTTCTAATATATCTGCAATGCCACATGCCTTGTGTTCAAGGGAACAACTGTTTGTGCGCTCTTATCAACCTCATGATGCGCTCTGGCCGCATGCTTACTATGCCCTACCTTACTACTGAGTGATCGGTCTTTTCAAACAACGTGATGCACTCTTGGCCAGCATGCTATACTATAAACCCTCCTTACTGAGTGGCCAGTTTTAAATCAACAAACGCGATGCACTCTGGCCAGCATGCTTACTGTACCCCTCCTTACTGAGTGATCGGTCTTTTCAACAACGCGATTGCAACTCGGGCTCAGCATGCTTACTATCCCTCCTTACTGACTTTGGTTCAGTTTTATCAACAAAGTCGATGCACTCCTGGCCAGCATGCTTAATATACCTCCTTACTGAGTGATCGTCCTTTTCAACAACGCGATGCACTCTGGCCAGCATGCTTACTATACCCTCCTTACTGAGTGATCGTTTTTTTCACAACGCGATGCACTCTGGCCAGCATGCTTACTATACCTCCTTACTGAGTGATCGGTCTTTTCAACAACGCGATGCACCTGGCCAGCATGCGTTACTATACCCTCCTTACTGAGTGATCGGTCTTTTCAACAACATGCAATGCACTCTGGCAGTGATCATATCCCATGGAACTACCAGCAGATCCTTACTTACTGAGTATTGGTTTAACAGCAACGTGATGCCATCTGGGCCAGCATGCTTACTATAACCCTCCTTACTGAGTGGTCGTCCTATCAGCAACAACGCGATGCACTCTGGCCAACATACTTACTATACCCTCCTTACTGAGTGGTCGGTGTTCGGATTTTCAGTACTCACCTAATGTAAGTTTCATTAAGGTCAACGAAACCGCTGTCAGAATTTTTTTTTTTTTTTTTTTTTTTTTTTATACAGACTCTTCTTGTGTCCGTTTCAGTCTCCATAGCAGACCTCACAGCACCTCACAGTAAGAAAACAACCCTGTCATTATACAGATTAATTCCTCAGGCTACTTATTTCATTTCGAGATGTGACTGCATGGGTTATGCTCATTTCCCTGCTTTATTCTGTTGCATAACTCAATACCGACCAGCACAGCTCTGCTAACTCCTGAACTCACAATCAATTTCACGAGGCAACGCCACAGGGAAGAAAAGTCCCCGTTTTAATCACGATGTCTTTTCTGGAAGTGTCATACTTTAACTGTGGATTGAATGGGGTGCAAGGGTAAGTCAGAGAAAGTTACTGGGCTGGTGACATAATAGACTGTTTTTCCTCCTTGATGTCCAATGACTGCCACAGTGCGATTCATGCAGTAACGTTGTGCAGCAATGGCCTAGTGCTTGATGACACTCAAATTGTTCCTTGAAAGCCGTGGATGGAGAGATGTCATAACGATGCTCAAATCGTCTGTCAAAGACTGAGGGCAGAAATCGCCCGTCAAAGACTGGAGACTGGTACGTGTCCAGATGATGCACAAATCGTCTCTCACTGACCAACACGGGTGGACAGCTGTCATGACGATGGACAAATCGTCTCTCACAGACCACGGGTGGACAGCGTGTCATGACGATGGACAAATCGTCTCTCACAGACCACGGGTGGACAGTGTCATGACGATGCACAAATCGTCTCTTACAGACCACGGATGGACATCTGCCCATGGACGATGCACAAATCGTCTCTCACTGACCACGGATGGACATCTGTCATGACAAAAATCGTCTGCAAAAGGCAGATCATGACGGGCACGTGTCTCAAAGCTCAAGTCGTCCCCAAAAGACCATGGATGGGCAATGTCTCTTGACATACACGTCGTCTGTCAAACCGTGTACACAAAATCATCTGTCAAAGACCATGGATGGAAATGTGTCTCGACACAATTTGTCCGTCAAAGAATGTGGGCAGGCACGTGTCTTGACACATAAATTGTCTGCCAAGGATAATCTATGTGCTGGATTCTTGAAGGCATAAACCATCTCTCAAAAACAGAGTTGGCAAAATGTCTTAGCACACATATTGTCTGTCAGAGACTGTGGACTGCAGTTGCCTTAACATACAAAATGCCTGTCAAAGACCATGTACCAACATGTGTTTCAACACACATAAATCATCTCTCAAAGACCATGGTCGGGCAGGAGTCTCGATACATAACATCGTCTGTCAAATTATATTGCACGCGTCTTCACACACACACACACACAATCGTCTATCACAGATCGTGGGTGGATAAGAGTCTTCTTCACACACACACACACACACACACACACACACACACACAACACACACCACACACACAACGCGCACGCATACCAGACACACACACACACACACACACACACACACACACACACACACACACCTCAAAGACCACGCTCCAGCGTCTACAGGCATCTTTTCATTCCTAAAGACCATGCCTGGTAGATGACCACGTGCTAATTATCCTTAAAAGACCTTGGACATGCACGTGTCTTCATGACATAGAGAAAAAAATTCTGAAAGGCCATGGAAAATAATTTGTCTCGAAAACGCACAAATCAGTTCTCAAAGACTATGGATGGGCAGTGTATTGGCGACGTTATCTAACACCCTTCGACGTCTGTGAACGGGCTGTTGTCTCGACTACGTACAAACCGTTCCTCAAAGACCATTGACAGACAGTTGACTTGGCGGTGTACGAATTGTTTCTCACAATAACTGGGACTGTGGTTTTTTTTTATTTTTGAAATTTTCTTGATAATGATTCTTTTGAGGTGTATGGGGTATCCGGCAGAGGTAGCACCTGTGATAGGCGTGTCTGCCAGGTCGTTCTTAGGGTTGCACATTCATCTTTGGTCCCTCTCTTGGCACTCAGCTCTCATCAGCGGCTCCCCGGGTTGTGAAGATGCAACAGCGGCCACACTGCTGGCAGGTTGCCAGAATCAGGCTAGAGTTGCCGACTGGTCTTTAACCTGCGGTGAGATAGGGCTTGTCTACCTGAACTTATGAAGACTGGACTCGGTAGACTGCGCGGAGGAAATCCTTAACTGATTCAATGGGCAGAAAGGCGACTCTCAGCAATGCAACGTGGAGAGCCTAAAGCATGGTGAGACACAAAAAAACACCATGATCATCATCCATTGCATCTCACACTCCGTCTCCAGCCGTCTTGACCCCGTCTTGCTGCTGGACTCAGATGGTTTTAGACAAAAGAGTAGGTCGACGAATTGCTCAACTCTTCCTCAATATAACAAAGTCACTGCGCAGGTCACTTCTGTCATCACCATCATCCTCATCATCATAATCATCATCATCATCATCATTATCATCCATCCATATACACCATGTCCCTATTTCATTTTTAAGTCATGTGGCGATGGGCGAGCAACGAAGTAGCAGGGTGTGGCACACTGGCAGCTGTAGCAGCAAACTTGCACGCAGGCGGCTCAGACCATAGGGTCTTTCTCCACTGAACTGGAGCAGCAGTGGAGTTGAGCAGCCATCTATGCGACTAAGCAGCCCGTTTTAGGATAGCACTGCTCACTTCCATGGCATGAAGACGGGGGTAGAAAAGGTGTTTTAAACATCGCCTGCTCAGTTCTTCCCTAGCCAGCCTACCGCAGCCGGAAGGAATCATATAACAGTGGTCAAAATTCACAGAAGAAAAGACGAGGATTATTTCTCTCACCCTTGGCACCCTGGGAATGTGCGCACCCTGCTGGATATAGAGACTACGCAAACAGGCCTTAGTGGGAGAGAAGCTCTCTTTGGGGAAGAAAACACACACACACACACACACACACACACACACACACACACACACACACACACACACACACATCATCCTGGTATAACCTCAACATTGCAGGCATGAGTGCATCCCGGCTTGTGGGCCAGAGCAATCTTTGTTAAAGCGGCTCTGGCTATATCGTTGTTTTGGAGCTGGAGAGAAGTGAAGAATAACAAGAGACTCGTGTTGGCTTTGAGATGAAGATAGCTCTTGGCAAGCTAGCTGGACCTCCAAAGGGAGTGGACGACAGGCTGATGACCATGAAAGTCCCTCTTTCATTTGGAAAAAAAGCATCTGACAATTATCAGTGCCTATGCTCTAACCACGACCAACCCAGAGGGTGTGAAGGACGAATTCTACGAGGATCTTCATTCTAACATTTCTGATGTCCCAAAAGCAGACAAGCTCGCCATACTTGGTGATTTCAACGCCAGAGTCGGTTCTGACAGTGACTCCTGGGAAGGTGTCATTGGCAAACACGGATTTGGCCACTGCAGCAGCAATGGTCACCTGCTACTCTGGACCTGTGCTGAGCATAAATTGTTGATCACCAATTCATTCTTTTTGCCTCCCTACCCGAAACAAGACATCATGGATGCATCCCAGCTCGAAGCATTGGAATCTATTCGATTAGATCATTGTCAGGAATAGGGATAGGCAAGATTTAAGTCATCAAATCCATGTGCAGTGGGGTATATCGGTGTAACAGCCCGTTCTTACCCTTACATGAAACTTACCCTGGGGTAAGCCTGGACTAGCCTGATTTTACCCCGGGGGTCATTCTAGGACTAGTTTAGAACTTATCCCGCCCCCCCCACCCCCCTGCCTAGTTGGAACTTACCCCCCCCCCCCCCCCCCCCCACACACACACACACCTGGGGGTAAGTTTGGGCTAGCCTGGATTTACTCCCCACCCCCCCCCCCCCACCCCCTCCCCAAAAAGTCAGTCTAGGACTATTTTGAATCTTTCTCCACCCCACCCCCCACCCTTCAAACAAGAGAGCGTTATTCAGGTTTTTCCTCTGCCTTTTCCCAACACGCGCAACCGCCTTTAAAAAGAAATTTGGGTAAGCCTGTGTATTCACACCCCCTCTCTCCCACTTCCTATATACAGTCAGTTGGTTTAGACAAAGTGTGGTTCTAGACTCTTCTCAATAGATGGACCTCCTACTTCCCCCCCCCCCCCCACACACACACCTGTTTCACTAACAGATACGTATTAATATTTCTCGCGCTAGGTTACACGCGTGGGTCAATATTCGGGTGTGTGAGGGCGCCCGTGCATGCGTGGGAAACAAAGACGGCTACATGCCAAGGTGACCAAGTGCCAGTGTGACCAAGCGTAGTTGTGACAAAATGTCGTTGTGACCACGTGTTGTTGTAACCAAGTACCGTTGTTGCTTCATCCTGTTTTTGCCTCCTTTAACTATTTTACAGCTTATTAGTCTCTTGAGTACAATGCAGATGACTAGTGGTCAGTGGCACTGACCACTGGTCATTATGACGTAATCGGAGATTTTAACTATTTTACAGCTAATTAGTCTTCCGAGTGCTTGTAAACCTTGTACAATGCAGATGACTAGTGGTCAGTAGCACTTAGCACTGGCCATTATGACGTAATTAGGAGATTTTAACTATTTTACAGCTAATTAGTGTCTCCTGAGTACCTGCATTTCCTTGTACAATGTAGATCAGTGGTCAGTGGCACTTACCACTGGTCACTACGTAGTAAATCGGATATTTCGATTATTTTACAGTTAATAAATGTCTCCCGAGTGCTTGTGAACCTTGTACATAGCAGACGACTAGTGGTCAGTGCCAGGCGTGGTGTACCATCTTTTTTTTTTTTTTTTTTTTTTCGGAAATCATCATGCGTCAGGTATAATCCATAAGACGGACGTTAACAGTATGCTACATTTGAAACAGAATCTGAGCGGTGCATTTTTGTTCATAGCTGGGAAAACATTATATGGCTGTCTGGTCATCTTGTTTCTGACGTCACCATAACAGAAATGGTGAGATAAAATCCTTATCATTAAGTAAAAAAAAAAAAGTATGTCAAATTTCAGAGAAATCAGTTCAGTACTTCAGCCTCCAGCTCATCTACAAGTAACAGTCCTATTCGTAGCCCGCCATCCTGTTTGTGACGCTATAACGTCAAAAAATCCATTAGACCTACGTAAAAGCATTATGTCCAATTTGAAAGAGATCGCTTGACAACGTTACGCGGTGAATTTCATATGGCTGGTCATCTTATGATGTCATCTACTAGATATGGTTAGATTATATCCCTATGGTAAAAGGAAAAAGTATTTCAAATCGGTTTAGTACTGCTGCCTCCAGGTCATATGCAAGTAAGAGCGCGTATGCGTAGTCCGCCATCTTATTTGTGACGTCATCTAAAAAAAATGCCTATCACTGTCTTTTTACCGGAGAAATACCCTAAGCCATGCATTGTTTCGACCCTTCATGCCTGTCACTGTCTTTTTATCAGAGAAATATCCAAGCCATACATTGTTTGGACCCCTTCATGCCTGTCACTGTCTTTTTACCAGAGATGTACCCCAAGTCATACATTGTTTGGACCCTTCATGCCTGTCACTGTCTTTTTTTTTTTTTTACCAGAGATGTACCCCAAGTCATACATTGTTACGACCCTTCATGCCTGTCACTGTCTTTTTACCAGAGAATAACCCCAAGTCATACATTGTTTGGACCCTTCATGCCTGTCACTGTCTTTTTTACCCGAGAATAACCCCAAGTCATGCATTGTTTGGACCCTTCATGCCTGTCACACTGTCTTTTTACCAGAGATGTACCCCAAGTCATACAGTGTTTGGACCCTTCATGCCTGTCACTGTCTTTTTACCAGAGATGTACCCCAAGTCATACATTGTTTTGACCCTTCATGTCTGTCACTGTCTTTTTACCAGAGAAATACCCAAGTCGTGCACTGGTTTGAATTTTCATGTCTATCACTGTCCTTTTTACCAGATAAGTACCCCAAGTCATGCATTGTTTTGACTCGCGTTGTCTTGATGTGCTCTGTGATCGCTCTTCTCCCCTCATTAACCATACCACTCGCTATTATGTTATGAGTAGTTAGTATTTGGTCATTGCACATGTTTGATTACAGCTGCCATCTTTATGGATAAATAGACCAGGGTTCACCTTGTCTCTTGCGCTGCTGTCGTTTCATCACAATGTAAACGAGTGCTGTACCCAGCAGTGCACAGATGAAGGCAGCACCAATCACGGCGCCAATAAACACCGCCGCTGAAAAAAAAAATCAAAACTTATCTGTAGCCTAATTACCATCATCACTGAGCCTCTCAAACAACTGATACAGACCTACCCTCATTAATGAACATTAATGAACCGAATCAGAACACAGCTGTCCTCATCACTGCACAGGTCACACAATCAGAAGAGGCCATTGTCACCCAGAGCATGTCAATTAGTCAAAGAATCGAAAGAGAAATGTCTCCTTTACACAACACAGTTGAGGATCAGAAAAGAATTGTCACAATCTGTGAACAAGTCAGTGTATTTTAAATGAATTTTCAATTTACGCTGAAGCTGTCAGAAACTCAAAAGATTATTGTCGCTAACACTTGGGTAAACTGTGACATTCCATCATCAATGACCTCGCCAGGGCATGGGGATAACCTTCGTATCAGCAATAATCTGTCAGGATATCGGGAGAAAATCATCATCCTTGCCTTACCAAAGATAGGGTCAGAGTAATCAGGCAAGTACCGCCGTTGGTGTTATATTTCTGAATGAACCACTCTGAGAATCAGAAGATTAGTGTACTCATGGAGTAGCCCGCGAGAACAATCAAAAGAGAATTGTCAACATAATCGATCTATAAGGAAAATCAAAAGAGAACTGCTATTATCTATGAACTTGTTACAAAAATGAGTCGTCCTCATCAATAAACATGTCACTAAAAATCCAAAGATAATTGACATTATTAGTAAACCAGTGAGAGAATCAGAAGAGATCTTTCCTCGCCAATGAACTTCCCGGACAATTAGGTAAGCATCATCACTGACACTTCAGAAAAAGTTGATATCATAGGCTGTCACTGCGTAAAACACAGTTTCAGAATGAGAAAAAAAACTTCAATAAATACATTTTGTCCAGAGAACACTTACAGATTAACTGCTCGTGTGGAACAGGATCAAGCTGTTGTCATACAACATGTCTTTAATAAATAATGCCCATATCTAAATCGAAAGGGTATTAAGTACAAAAGAAAGGCGTTCCCTCTATATTGAGAAAATAGCATAGGTCTGTCAAACCACAAATTTTACATTAGGCATCCTAAGTGAAACTACGTTTACCGTGTATGTGTGTGTGTGTGTGTGTGTGTGTGTGTGTGTGTGTGTGTGTGTGTGTGTGTGCAAGTGTGTGTGTGTGTGTGTGTGTGTGAATTTAAACTTGAGTTTCCATATCAGGCTTACATACTTTCCGCAAAATGACAAGCCTTTTCCACATGACTGATTTTTTACCTTAGCTACTCAGTAAAACACGACAGATGCATGTGTTTTTTTTCCAGACATGTTCTTCACTAGTGGACTGATCGATCATGTAAAAACACAACAGGTGGCAAAATCCGTGGTCGAATCATGAAAAAGCCTTACGAAAGTGTGTCACATTTCAGAAATGCCTTACCACCCCCCCACCCCCACCCCCCAGCCGACTTCATTTACAAGCCCGGCCGACTTAATTTAAAACCTGGCGAAAGTCCGAATTACTTTCACGCATCATCATACATGTTAATAACTGTACATATCTTCTTGCTGCATGCTTTCCCTGTTCCTCGATGAAAACAAAACCTGAAAGCATAGCAGCATATTCTGTTATAATTTCTTCTTCAAGGCATCAAGCTACATACTTTTTTTTTTGCCAGACATATGCAGAAAGTGGTTGTCAAGTAGAAATCATTGGTAATCTTGACGAACATACCCGGAACGGATTTTTTTTTCCCACCACAATCCCGGTCTATATCAGAGAAACCTACATGGAGATTAGGCTCCTGATGCGAAATGGAAATCTATCTTTTTCTTGGAGTTTGGATGGGAGGGATCTTTAACGGAACGCTTAACAATTGCATGATATGAATTGAGAAGAAAAGTAAGATTACCCGAAACGGATTAGAGACAAAATAATTGTAAGCTTACTTGATTGTTCTTGCTGTTTTGTTGCACCTGCAATTTCTGAAAAACAAAGAAAGAAATAAACACAAAATACGCGAATCAAAAAAAAAAAAAGAAAAGGTAAACTACATGCAGGTAGGTATTGAAGAAAACATCAAAGACATCGTAAAGAGATAGCGTCGATGATAGTAACACGATTCAAAAAGACAATGAAAAAATGAATAAATGCAAAAAGAATGAATGATAATAAACGAATGAATGAATCAATCAATCAGTCAATAAACAACAACCAAATGTGCTTGTATAGTAATTTGGGTTCGGCCTGGGAGTATTGTTTGAGTCCAATTTAAAGCATACATTAGTTGTTGTTTTTTTTTCGCCAGCTGTAATACCGAGTCATTCAGTGCGCTATATGCTAACATGGAAAACTAGAGGAAAAACTCATTCGATTGTCATTGTATTGGCTATCTTTTACAGTGCTCTTCAGGTTTCTCAGATAACGCTGCAGGTACATGCACTTCTTCGGGCCGGATGGACTCATTGTGGAAGGATATGTACAGCAGAGCCTTGTCTGTAGGCTGAAACAAAACAAGGTCGACAAGGCGTCGTTTCCATCATCTTCACTGATCATCTTTTCAAACGAATGTATTTGTGTGGCCTTTTACCCTGTGATTACAGTGCGGTGACCACAGTTTTTCACGGGCTCCCCACATCCGCTGCTATGGAGAGTTTGAGTTAAATCTCCAGTGTTGTCAAGCTCATGTGGTCACACGCCACGCGGAAGATGAGACAACTGAGGAAAAAGAAAAACAGTCTGTGTGTTGTGACGACTGATCACAGTCGACGATACAGGACCACTTCAGAACTGAATCAACGGCCGGGAAACGTTGAACCTGGAAGCCTAAAATCAATGATGTGTGCGCGCCCAGACTAAGTGATATCTGAAAATTCACTTTTCCAACAGCCAATTCTATAAAACTGAAGTTTCTACGATAAGTATGGATTTGTATTCTCTGCAAATACAACCACATACAAGAAATCATGTCATAGACAAAAAGGAGACAAAAACAAAACGTGTATGTTTCAGTGTGATGTTATGTATGTATGTGCATGTGCGTTTGCTCTTTGGTCAATGCGTTAGAGTGACCACTACCCAGTGTGTATGCATTGGAAGAGAGAAAGAGACAGACAGACAGAAAGAAAGACAGGCGGACCGACAGACACCCAAACTGATTGACGGAGAGAGAGTGCACAACTATGTCGTGTGTGCTTGTGTGAGAGTGCATGTGTAGTGCAATGTCGTGTTTG
>JADBJO010014665.1:17500-22500 GCA_016801955.1 Conus betulinus
GTCCCGCTGACACTTTGATGAGTCTTTTTGTCTGCTTTTTGGTCAGCTCTGGGAAAGGGCCCAGTGACGGTGAGGAAAGATCCACTGACTGCAGTGAAGTCCTGTTGACAGCAGGGAGGACTGTGACCTGGGATCCTCTTTAGAGAGTATGTCTGACAACACGGTGAAACCTAGCTTGGCGTGGAATAAGACTAGTTGGAACTTCAGCAGAACAAAAGTGAGTGGGGCTGAGGGGTATGTGCGGCAGGTGCTTCTTGGTGGCGTCTTTGGCTAATGGTTCTGCAGTCGTAAAATATGGACTAGTATACCTCTAATGGCACTTCCCGGGAAGCTAGAATATCTCAGAAAAAGGTATGTTTATACGTGCACAAAGAGCATCTTACAAAGCAAAGAAAGCTCTGCATACTCTTGAGATGGAGAAGGTCAAGTAAAGGTACAGAGTTGAAACAAGATGTAATGACGCACCTTTATGATACGCCGATCGCACTAATATCACTTACGGTGCTGAAGTGTGATTCCCTGTTTTCACATCACGACACAAGGAGACCCCATTTTTCCACATTCTTCCACCAAGTCTTCCCCAAGCCTTCCCTTACGAAAAAGTGCTACGCCTTCTAGGCCTACACAAAAGGCAACGAATCTCCCAGAATTAGCAGTTTTCCAATCACTCTTCGAACAATGCACCACATACTAGGATTCTGGTTACACATAACAAAATATGACGACTTGTCCTACTCCAAACAGTTAACTGCAGCATGCTTCAAAACGTAGAAACATCCATTTCATAGCTAGAACTTATCCAAACCATTCTACATTAATCAAAAAAAAAAAATCAACCAGCCCTCAACATTAGGAGAACTAAATATGCCATCAAGAAGAAATGAGAGTGCAAATCACTTGGACTTTTGGGACCAGCATAAATAGCATATCTAGACCATGCTTTCACAATCAAATTTCTGAAAACTACAGACTAGAATCACACATACACACTCACACATGCATGCACGCATGCAGGCACCCCCCCCCCCCCCCCCCCCCCCCCCCCCACACACACACACACACACACACACACACACACACACACACACACACACACACACACACACACACACACACACACACACACACACACACACACACACACACACACACACACACACACATACGGTCATACCGCAGATGGCCCCATAAGCAGCAGATGGCCCCATAAGCAGAAGAAACGTCCGGGTTGCAGACACACACCGATTCAACACAGCTGGCACCAGCAACGCATGGATCTTCCGTCTGTGTGAGGTTACATGGGTCTCCAACAGCATAGTCTTACACACACACACACACACACACACACACACACACACACACACACACACACACACACACACAGAGAGGAGAGAGAGAGAGAGAGAGAGAGAGAGAGAGAGAGAGAGAGAGAGAGAGAGACGCACACACACACACATGCACGCACGCATGCACGCACGCACACGCGCATACATACAAACGTGATACTTGCTAAGGCAGATGGGTGTGTCAATGCTCATATGGTCAGATTAGGTCATACATGACAGTTGCAGGGGGAGGTTTGCCCTGTTTGGGCACTTCCTTAAATGAGCAGCATTACAACTCTTTCCGGACGTGTTTAAATGGCGATATCTCCAAAACGGTACGCATTAAACAAAACAAACAAACAAGAAAACACCTGGCACAAGATGGATGGATGGTCGAGAATAAAATCATAGCAAAGTTTGAGGATTTTTTTTTTTTTTTTTTTTCTTTTATTTTTCTCAAGGCTAATCTTTAAAGAACGCATACAACAAAAAGCGAATATCCTCAGAATACATTCAACTATACATCTATGTTATGCACTCTTGTCAGCATTGTGCAACAAAAAAAAAATCGTCGTAGAAAAAAGGAAGACAAAACAAAGTAAACAGCTTTGGTTTGACTATGATTATGTTTCATTTTCACAATCTGTAAGTCTCTGGTGTGAAAATCTGAAGATTTCACTGTCAGACTGTTCCCCCCTTCTCTACTTGCTCTTTTGTTCTGTTTGGGAGTATTTTGTAGATCTTTCAGAAAACTTTGTATACTGATTGTCACGGTCGCTAAGCCGGACTGCCCTACCACCCCTACCTACGCCTATCACACACTAGGTCAGACAACGCAGCACACTAACATAGTTTTACAATCATGCACACTTCTTTATTCCAACATACACGCTATGGCGCGCAACCATCTGGGAATCACCACTCATGTCCATTCACAACCGCACACAACTATCCTACTTCCCTGCTGGCCCACCCTACCCTGCTACAATGACCTGTGGGACCTTAACCTACCCTAAAGCACCAGTTGCAGTATATCACTGTGACCTGGGGACGCAGCGATAGCCCGCACACGTGGTGGCTAACTATTAGGGACAAGGACTAACCGAAGGGGCTCTAATCTCTAAACTACTACCTCCCACCCCTCTCCCCTGGATCCACCCCTTCTGGTGCGCTGGTTCACACACACACACACACACACACACACACACGTCAAAGATACAGTCTGCACGCGCACGACACTCGCGTCGAGAACCATGACTAACGAAAGAGAAAGGACATCAACATAACTTGGATGGCCATGACCGTACCCCGCTATAAACCACTCATCATCCACAAATCGGCCGTGGCCCTACTGCACAGTTAACAATTTCAATGCTGTGCAGGGCAACTCCGAAATCGTTACTCAACTTCAATGTACTACTACTATTTACAACTGAAAATTGAGCACAATCATCACACTCTTTATGGTTCACACAGACACAGCTGCACCTGACTCGTATTATGACCCTACACCAAATGCAACTACTCATATCACTATCTCCTTGAAACAACTGAAATTAACATGAGCTAGCCACAATCAATATCAGCCTCACCGCCCATCGATGGTTATTAAATCGAACCCGCGTTGTCTAGCCAAACTGCCCCATGACAACTGACCTCCAGAACCACTATGTACACTAAATACAAGATAGACAGAAAAGAGGTGACGACACAAACCGGCTGCCGACAATTTTTAACCACGAAACCAATCAGTTCAAGGTCTTGATAACAATTACCCTGGCTTGACCTAGAATTCGAGACTGGTTTGTAAACAGTTTAGACAAGCAGGCATTCAATTTTCTCGAAACTTTATAAATCAGTATAATGCAGAGATGTTCGGAACGATATTGGACTCGTGACTGTTTCATATGTTTCATCTTTTGTGCTGTCGACAGATGTGGGTCAGGTATAACAGTTTGCCTGCACTCATATTAAGGGAGTTTTTTTTTTTTTTTTTTTTTTTTTTTTTTCCAGATATACACCACCATAGTCATCCCACACAGGCAACATAATCAACATGAAATCTTGTGTGGGTATTGTAGTATATTTTCACGGGAACTGCTATCAGTGAAGTGTTTTAATATATTTCAAATGATTTTTTTTTTTCAAAACAATTTTGCACACACAATTGATACCCACCCACCCCCCCCCCCCCACACTTGCAGTTGGCCGACTACAACTATAGTCCTAGTAGTCCATGTTGCCTGACTTGACTGATTTTGATGGTCTCCACTGATAAAGTAAATACAAGCTAATCTAGATGATTTTTTTTTCTCTGTCGGATGGATATGACCATAGACCCTTTTTGGTGGGGTCTGAGACTGTTGCGTTATAATATCCGCGCCAGTTTTCTACTTCCATGAGTCTTTGTTGCAAGCGATCATTAATACTGTTATCGTTATTGTCAGTAGTGTATATAGTGCCATCATCAGTGAACACTTCGCAAGATATGTTGCTATTTAAAATGTGATAGGTCACTAGTAAGCAGACAAAAGAGGAGGAGGCCTAAGGTAGAACCTTGTAGTACTCCTTTCTTGACAACCTTTTCAGCGGAAGAGGATCCACTCGTTCGGATCCGTCTCTAAGATGACTTGAAGAAAGTGTGTTTGCGGATTTTTGGTATATGCATTAATCTGTTCTAACAGAAAATCACGGTTAACCAAGTCAAAAGCTTTGTTTTACATCAGGGAATATTACGCCCGTCAGTTGAAATTTGTTAATAACAGACAGCCATGTGTGTGACAAACATGTTAAAGCTGTATGAACGGTTAACCAAGTCAAAAAGCTTTGTTTTACATCAGGGAATATTACGCCAGTCAGTTGAAATTTGTTAATAACAGACAGCCATGTGTGTGACAAACATGTTAAAGCTGTATGACAGGAATGTCTGGGTCCAAAACCAGATTGCAGAGGGTGAATGAGGTTGCTTTTTTCCAAGTGACTTAAGTATTTTGGGGTACATGTCTTTCTGTAGGTTTTGAGTACATGGATAGAAGGGATATGTCCTATGGGGTTCCGCTGCGTTTTTTCCCTAACTATACAAGTCTATGTTCTATCTGGCCAACCAATCGCTGTTCTAAGAAAAAAAATAAACTTGTATTTCTAAAAGAAAATTCCTTTAGATTCTCAGATTTTGATAGAACGTAAACTGCGATAATTACTTAAGATTGAACTTTTTCCATGCAAACAATATTTATTACTAATACTCATTTCTGGAAAAAAAAATCCACTTTCTTTTAAACATTACCAAAAATGTCAATCGTACAGTTACGGCCATTGCTATTTGTTAAATTCTCAAGTAGAGGAACATGGAAAAGTGTTACTGCCATTTATTATTGTGAAAAGTTTAGTTTTTGTAAATCATAATTATAAATGACCAAAACGCCAAGATTTACTTTTTCCATGTGCACACAGACCTACACACACACACACACACACACACACACACACACACACACACACACACACACACACACACACACAAACACGCATGCACACACGCACGCACGCGCATGTGGACAATTATAAGGGACCACCTTACAAATGTACACACAAAACAAGGTGCACACTACCGCTTATTTACTACAAGAGCACAAAATAGACAACCATATTTCCCACCAAACTGTCTTCATCTGC
>JADBJO010014665.1:25000-46721 GCA_016801955.1 Conus betulinus
GCAATGCGATGTTCGGAAAAAAAAAAAAAAAAAGAAAACAACATCTTGGACAAATCCATCAGCTCAGATGATGATGACAAGAACTACCTAGTAACCTGTGGCCTTCAAATACAGCTTCATTCCCAGTTCATTGTCTGCATGAAGTCAGGTCAATCCAGCAGTAGACTGGAAGGATCCGTTGTTTGCAGTCTGCATGAAGTCAGGTCCATCCAGCAGTAGACTGGAAGGATCCATTGTTTACACACTCTGCACGAAGTCAGGTCAATCAGCAGTAGACTGGTAGGATCCGTTGTTTACAGTCTGCATGAAGTCAGGTCAATCCAGCAGTAGACTGGAAGGATCCGTTGTTCACAGTCTGCATGAAGTCAGGTCAACCCAGCAGTAGACTGGAAGGATCCGTTGTTCCCAGTCTGCATGAAGTCAGGTCAATCCAGCAGTAGACTGGAAGGATCCGTAGTTCAGCTTGCATGAAGTCAGGTCAATCCAGCAGTAGACTGGAAGGATCCGTAGTTCAGTCTACATGAAGTCAGGTCAATCCAGCAGTAGACTGGAAAAGATCCGTTGTTCAAGCGGCATGAAGTCAGGTCAATCCAGCAGTATAGAGTAGAAGGATCCATGTTTCAGCTTGCATGAAGTCAGGTCAGTCCAGCAGTAGACTGGAGGATCCGTTGTTCAGTCTACATGAAGTCAGGTCAATCCAGCAGTAGACTGGAAGGATCCGTTGTTCACAGTTTTTACATGGAGTCAGATCAATCCAGCAGTAGCCTGGAAGGATCCGTTGTTCACAGCCTGTATGAAGTCAGGTCAATCCAGCAGTAGACTGGAAGGATCCGTTGTTCAGTCTGCATGAAGTCAGGTCAATCCAGCAGTAGACTGGAAGGATCCGTTGTTCACAGTCTGCATGGAGTCAGGTCAATCCAGCAGCAGACTGGAAGGATCCGTTGTTCATAGTTTACATGAAGTCAGGTCAATCCAGCAGTAGACTGGAAGGATCCGTTGTTCATAGTTTTACATGGAGTCAGGTCAATCCAGCAGTAGACTAGAAGGATCTGTTGTTCAGTCTACATGAAGTCAGGTCAATCCAGCAGTAGACTGGAAGGATCTGTTGTTCACAGTCTGTATGAAGTCAGGTCAATCCAGCAGTAGACTAGAAGGATCCGTTGTTCACAGTCTGCATGAAGTCAGGTCAATCCAGCAGTAGGCATGAAGGATCCGTTGTTCCCAGTCTGCATGAAGTCAGGTCAATCCAGCAGTAGACTGGAAGGATCCGTTGTTCTGCACTGTAGTAGACTCAATATAAATAGTGTTGTTCTGTGGCAGGCAAGAAGATGCAAGGAGGGTTCCCATTGGCAGAACGTCTATTGTTGGTAGGTAGCTATAGAAATCTGTAAAGACCATAGGCAGAGAACGGTAGCCAGTTTGAAAGTCTTGGCCTCTTGAATTATTCCACTCAGTTCTATATCCCACCCTCTATGCCCTATAGACGGATGTCAGGAGAAGTGGGCCACAAAGCTGTTAAGTGGCCGTATCCTACAACTCACATCAACCAACGACTTCAAGTATTTGACCTTCCAGCCTGTAGCCATGGTATCCCTCCCAGGCCTCTTCCTTCCCTACACAGTGGGTCCTAAGGTCTAGCTGGTCAGAGCGTGAAAAGCAGAAGGCTACTGCCAAACATCTTGAGAAACCCAAGAGCCCTGAGATGAGCAGACCTTCGGTGTGTCTTGTGGCAGGCAGGGAAGTCTGTGCTGCCCTGCAGGTCGAGGTGCCACCTCTACCACCTCAAGGGGGAAGCTCCAGGCATATCAGCAGGTGTCTCTCTCTCTCTCTCTCTCTCTCTCTCTCTCTCTCTCTCTCTCTCTGGGGTGTGAGTTGTCGATTTTTACGAGAGGACGCTTGCCTTTAATGTCCGACAATTACCTGGATTTGTTGTAGTGATGGGTCATCCTCTGCTTAGCAATTAGACAGCAAGTCTTGAGAAGCACCATGCCCTCAGCTGCACAAGTTTTTAGAGCAGTCTGCGGCTGTTCTTGTCCAATATTTCATGCCTTTAAGTTAAAGTGGGTGAGGCAGAAGAGAGCTCTCTACTTCGCCATGTTAACAGTGACACGAGAGCAGATGGCATTATGCTTGGTTTGCTCCTCACGTACTTGTACTGGGTGAGCTTACTTCTTCGCTGCAGAGAAGTGGAAAGCAATGCTGGCCCCAACTCCTCTCAAAATAAGGACAACATGAGGCAGTCTCGACTTTCCAGTAAGTGGTCAACCAGTAGCATAGTCAGCTTGGACAGAACGGACAACCCTTCAGGTGGCGCTTCCAGTGAAGTGGCAAACCAGCCTACTCTATCTGACATTGTAGACATGCTTGGGATCCTTGGGCTTGCGGCTGGACACCAAGATTGGAGAGGTCAAAGAACTCCGCATCCTGCACGAGGACTACGTGGCTATGAAGGACGAGCAAAGGGCGTTGAGTGAGGAGGTCATCGCACTCTATGAACAGAATGTGGACCACCTGCAGAGGAGCAATGACGATCTTTGCCTGAAGGTTACTGACCTGGAGACGAAGACGGACGAAATCTCAACGAAACGCCGACCGAGTGTGAAGGTATTGTAAAGGACCTTCTCACTGACAAACTGGCAAATAAACTGACAAACTCCCGTGATGTGGAATTTGACAGGGTTCACTGGTTAAGTTCTGATCCTGATTCCCCCGTGACTGCCAGATGCATGTTTTATAAACAGAAGATGGAAGTGTTAAAGCAAAAGGCAAGCTCCAGGGAAGTCACACTTTCATTGGTGAAGACTTTTCTAGCTGTGTCACAGAAATCAGAAAAAAAAAAGGTTGATTCCACACCTGAAAAAAGCTCGTAGTGAAGGTAAACGAGCAACATTGGTATTCGATCATCCCCTGATAGATGGCAGGAAGTTTTTTTTGTCAGTTCCAGTGACAAGCTTGTGGAAATGAGACAGGACGTTGGCCGGCACAAAGACACACTTTGTGATCTCTTGACAGTGGGAACAAACCAAAACAGTGCACCAGTCTTGCTGTCACAGTGTAACGAGTATGACACAAAACTTGCACTTGCTAAAAGGAAACGGCAGACCGGGTTCGCTGCGCTAGCGATTCAGCCACCGACCGAACTAAGCATGTGTATGTAAACACTGATGCTTTCCCCATGTTTTCTGACAGTGATAACCCAGATTGTTCCATTGAGAATGAACATTCTAAATCCTTTTCTTTTCTTCACTGGGATGTGAACGGTTACTTTACTATATATTACACGATGAAGATTTTGTCTCTTTTGTTTCTTCTGTTGATTTTATATGTTTTGATGAAACGTTTGTGAGGTATTTTCAGCCGTCTGTATTTGTAGGTCACAAGACGTTTTGCAAACCTGCCATGGAACTTACAGCCCGTGGGAAGACGTTCAGGTGGCCTGTTATGTCGGGTTAATCACGACCTCTGTTCTTTCATTGAATTATTAGATATTAAATCTGATAACTGTATTGCCTTGATTATGGATACGTCTTTGTTTTGTGTGAATAAAAACATCCTGTATATATGTGCTTACGAACCACCGGTAGACTCGCCTTACTATATACACATTTTCACATCAAAAATGGAATAAGTATGCTCGAAGAATTTGTGAGTGGCTGTGTACTTGCTCTTGATGATGTTTATATATTGGCAAGGGGTGATTTAAGCAGTCGGATTGCAAACTTTTCGCATGATTTACAAGATGATGCTTTGCCTTTTGATAGTCAATATGTAAGTAGCCCTTTAGCTACAAACAGGAATTCCGAAGATAATGTATTGAATAATTATGGGAAACTATAGATCAATATGTGCACCGTTTCGAATTAATGTGCTTTGAATAGTATGTGTCAGGGCGATCTGAATGGTCGATACACAAACATCTCTGAGAGAGGCAATAGTGTAAATGACTACTTTATACTGTCACAAGATATGCTTTTAAAATTTCTGAATTATTGTAAATTGCAAGTATTAGAAAGGATCGAACCAAACCATATGCCTCTGGTGATGAACTTCAGTATTCAAAAGGAATGCGTGAACAACGCAGGAAGGTATATTTCTAATGTGTTATTGAAAAGTATGTTTGGAATCAGACACGTGCCAATGTATTTAGTGATATAATTTGCTCCCCCTGAAATTCAGCAGACAGTTGAAATGGCGATCAGTGTAACTGATGTGGATATAAATGAAGCTTTGCATTTATTCAACAATTGCTTGAAAGATGCAGCTGAATGTATGAAAAAAAACAGATTAATATTAACACCGAATAAGATCATGATGATGACTAGTATGACGTGTACTGTCATTCTGGTATAAGGAAGGTTCGCAATCTGTTAAGTAGATATCGTCGCACATTATCCCCCCACCAGATCATGTCTCTTACTCTAATGCCAGACGTGACTATAAATCATTTTTTTGAAAACAAAACGTAAACAGTTCAATCATGAAATGTTGGGAAAAGTTGGTATCCTTTGTAAATGACCAGAAGAAATTTGGGGATTCAATGCATAGACGTCACAATAAAAGTAAAACAACTTTCTAATAGCATTAGTTTAGAAAACTGGTTTTAACATTTTCAGAAACTGCCTGAAAAGTAGATATCCTTAGTATTATGGATGATGAAGGTGGTAGTTATAACAATGGCTACAATAATACTAATGATAACAGTAATACTGGTGACGATGCATTAAATCGTCCAATTTCAAGAGACGAAATCTTGCTGGTTCTAAAACATTAAAGAATTCTAAAGCTAGTGGCCTGATGGAACCATCGGCAAATGTTAAAAAATGCGTGTAAGTATGATTTATTGTTAGGTTTTGTCACAAAGTTCTTTAATGCTGTGTTTGACAGAAGTGTGTTTCCAGAACTGTGGACTGAATCTATCGTTCTCCCTTTATGTAAGAAAGGTGATGTTGATAACCCAACTAATTATAGAGTTATTTCCTTGTGTAACATTTGTAGTAAGCTGCATAGTGCTGTTATCAACAGAAGGCTGCAGCACTGGGTAGAAGAAAATAATCTCACTGGTGAACCCAAGCTGGATTTAAGCGTAACTATTCTACAATAGATCACATGTTTAATCCAATGGCATTTGTGCAAAAACGGTTTTTTGTTTGAAATCGTAAATTATATATTGCTTTTATTGATTTTGAAAAGGCTTTTGATTATGTTAATATAAGTATTTCATAGCATATTTTGGTCAAAAATGGAATAACAAGAAAAATTATATAAATGTGTCATGAGCATGTATGAGTCTGTAAAAGCTAGAGTGACAGTGGAGTGGAGGGTCTTTGACTGATTTCACAAACTGCACGACTGGAGTTAAGTAAGGTGATGTATGTAGTCCTATATTGTTTTCCTTATTTATCAATGAATTGACTTCAGATGTTATCAATTCTGGACGACATGGCGCAATGTTCAAATGATTTCTTTGAGATTTTCATTCTTCTCTTGGCTGACGACGTTGCATTAATTTCTGAGACTATCATTGGTTTACAAACCCAGCTGAACAGTTTGAAAGAAAGAGCTTCTTCTGCATTGCAGTTAAAGATAAACACGAACAAAAGTAATATTATTGTGTTTAGAAAGGGTGGTTGTCTTGCCGCCAGAGAAAGGTGGACATATAATGAAGTCAGTATGCCTATGGTGAATGCTTATAAGTATTTTGGTATTTACTTTTCTACACGCTTAAGCTTACCTTTGTTTGTAAAGATCTTGCAAGTAGAGCTAAATATGCGTTGTTGCATATTTTGAGGAAATAAAGACTGCTAGTTTATGGTTCTCTGTGTTTTGTTTTAAAAATGATTTGATGTCCAAATTCAACCAATGTTACAATATAGTGCTGAGCTATAGGGTTTTGAATCTGCTGCTGTGCATACTGAGAAACTTTATCTGTGTGCTTTGAAGAAATTTCTTGGCGTTTCAATGAAAACACCGAAAGATTTGGTATATGGAGAGACTAATAGATATCCTATTTATTTAATTTCAGTGGTTAAATGTATTCGTCACTGCTTAAGGATAACACCAATGGAACGACACACAGATTGCCTTATAAAGCCTATACTATGCTCGTAGAGTTGGACGCCAGAGGTAAGAAAAACTGGATTACGAATGTAAGGCTGAAACTGTATGAATACGGCTTTGATTTTTTGTATGGGAGAATCAAGGTGTCGGTGATACAAATACTTTCATTTGTGTTTTTTTGCAAACACTGATCGATTGCAGATGGCAAAGATGGAACTCACATGTTGAAGATAGCAGTAGATTTGATATTTACAGAGTGTTAAATCCTATGCATTGTGTACCTAAGTATCTGTCCATGGATATTGACAGACATTTGAAATGTATTACGATCAAACTCAGATTTGGTGGTTCGGATGTCTATGCACATTTTCAGCGTTCTAGCAATTCAAATGATCGTCAAGTACTTGGCAATGGATTATGCAATGCTATTTTACGTGTATCCCCCTTCTAAGGGGCTAAGGCCTTTACGAATGACATTTTTGTTGTCTCTCTCTCTCTCTCTCTCTCTCTCTCTCTCTCTCTCTCTCTCTCACACACACACACACACACATTCACTTGTTACTCACTGCACACTGAATCGAAGTCGCACACTGTTCCCGTCATGCATTTGTCCTCCTTCACGTGGCAAATCTCTCCCACCTTTATCCCTACAACAAAATGATCCCTGCGTAACTGTCTGCGTCTGTCAGTCCGTCCGTCCGTCCATCCATCCATCAATCCATCTATCCATCTATCTATCTGTCTGTCTGTCCGTCCATCTATCTAATTATCTATCCATCTATGTGCGTGTGTGTGCGTGTGCGTGTGTGTGTGTGTGTGTGTGTGTGTGTGTCTGTGTGTGTGGGGGCGCGTGCCCGCACTCGCGCGCGCACGTGGGTAGAATTGGAACAGTGTTGACCAACAGATACCGAAACTCCTGTACGAAACGTACACAAAAACCATAAAAGCGACTGAAAATGAAATATTCAGGTTGAACCCCCCCCCCCCCCCTCCCTCTCTCTTATTCAGTCACACACACACACACACACACACACACACACACACACACACACACACACAGAGAGAGAGAGAGAGAGAGAGAGAGAGAGAGAGAGAGAGAGAGAGAGAGAGAGAGAGAGAGAGAGAGTTGCACACGCACTCACTTACTCACTCACTAAGAAATTCATGCACGCACGTACGCACGTGCATACACACACACATTAAACACACACACACACACACACACACACACACACACACACACACACACACGCGCGCGCGCACGCACGCACGCATGCACGGACACACACACACACACACACACACACACACACACACACACACACACGCACACACGCACGCACGCACACGAACTGTGTCTGTATCAAACAGAAGATATCAAATGTCAGTACACAGGTGTACATTTGACTGCTCTTATTACATACGTTGTCTTTCACATAAGCTACCAAGAGAAAGAGAAAGACAGCGATTGAGACAATTAGACCTCAGCCCTTCTCCTGTCTCTGTTCACTTCAGACGGACACTTAATGACAGTATACTGCGCAGAGATCAGAAGGTGGAGTGACAGGAGGGCTGACTGGGTGTTGTCAGTCTGAGCGAGGTGACTGTCTCATTCCCCCTGCTGTTGATACTGAGAGACGACAAACCCACTTTTTTCATTGCCCCAATCACCGTGAGTTCAAGGATACATGGGAATCTCACGGCCAGACAGACAGACAGACCGACTGACAGACAGACGGGAGACGGACAGAGACTCACGGCACTTGCTTGCTGCGTGATCACAGACCATACCAGTGATGCATTCAGAATCCTTGGTGCATGCTCCATCTTGCTGTTTTGCTTCAAACAAACAAAACACCCACGTGCTTTCAGAATCCTTTGTCCATAACTTTATCTTGCAGTTTTCATATGCAAAACAGGCGAACAAACAAACAAACAAAAACATACACATACACACAAACTGGTACTAATATACAGGCATTAGGCAGATACATGAATAGGGTATTAGAGACAAAGGCCAGATAAATAATTGCTTATCAAGTCTAGATAGATAGGCATGCAAATAGACGAGTAAACTGTTCGACAGTGGGATACAAACCTCAGACAGGCAGGCAGACAGACGGACACACTCTTACTGACCCACATGTGAATAGATAATACTTATCTCCTTAACTTCAATTACTTATTACCTGGCCGACCATCAGAAGTCACGTGGGTTTTTCTGCCTCGACCGGCTCCTACCCATAGTTGAGTTCCTGCAGACTCAGTTGGGGAAGACTGGGACCACACAGTCGAGTTTCATCCACTTAATGGATGCTTTTTTGAGAGTGTTGCTCAAATTTCTTGACCAACACTGCAGTTGCCTGTATCTCTCGGGCCTGGTCGACGACGCCGGGATATATTATGAAAGGAAGCGTAGAGTACAGCCCTGTCATGTAGTCTCAGACCGAAATGGAAATCCGTAGCATCGTCTTAATCATCCTTATTGTCATCGATCAGTATAAAAAAAAAAGTCTCAAGTTCTGTGGCCCTTCATACCCTGCTCTCATGGTGACCTCAATTTCGATGTCCTCTCCACGTCTGTTGCCTTGGTTTAGTTCCGTCGGGGTCACCGGTATCGGCGAGTCCATGGGGGCTGTCGCTGGATGGACGTGGTGGCGCCCTCCGGAGGGAGAGCTCCTTCACGCCGGCTCCACGACTAAGCAATTATTGTCGTCAGTAGGGGGCTTAGTAGGTGGTGTCCTGCGTATGTTCGATCAGAACAGGCGCCACTGAACACCACCGAAGTGACTCGGCAGCAGTGCGGTGTCTCCTCCGGTGGGTTGCCTCTTGGCGACTTGACATTGATTGTTCCCTGTGGATTGCGGGTGCCGGGGCTGCGCGGGGCCGACCGGGCTGTGGCTGTGGACGGGGTGTTGAATGGGCAGCGTGGGTGCACTGCCTCTGGGGTGGCGCGGAGGTTGGGACAGCAAGGGGGAAAAAAAAAGTTGTGACGACTTTTCAAATAGTATGCATACTTACTTTGGAGACTGCAACTTCCCTTGTTTAGATGGAGAGACTTGAATGATTTCAGTAGAAGAAATAACAATTACTATTACATAATGGTTCGACGCAAGAAAATGTCATCCTCATTCTCATCGATCAGCATTACAAAAAAAAAAAAAAAACAAGTCAAGTTCTGTGGCCCTTTATGCCCTGCTCTCATGGTGACCTCAATTTCGATGTCCTCTCCATGTCTGTGGTCTTGGTTTGGTTCCGTCGGGGTCACCGGTATCGGCGAGTCCATGGGGGCCTGTCGTTGGACGGACGTGGTGGCGCCCTCCGGGGAGAGAGAGCTCACTCACGCCGGCTTCGCGACTAAGCAATTATTGTCGTCAGTAGGAAGCTTAGTAGGTGGTGTCCTGCGTATGTTAGATCAGAACAGGCGCCACTGAACACCACCGAAGTGACTTGGCAGCAGTGCGGTGTCTCCTCCGGTGGGTTGCCTCTTGACGACTTGACATTGACTGCTCCCTGTGGATTGCGGGTGCCGGGGCTGCGACGGGGCCGACCGGGCTGTGGCTGTGGACGGGGTGCCGGAATGAGCGGCGTGGGTGCACTGCCTCTGAAGTCGTGCAGAGGTTGGGACAGAAAAAAAAGACTGACAGAATGAATTAATGAAAGATAAAAAGAAGCAAAAGGAAGTGAGGAAAGAAAGAATGAAAAAAAAAAAAAAAGAAAAAGAAAAAAAAATTGCCTGGCCGACCAAAGTTGCATAAAGGTTGAAATAGCACACACACACACACACACACACACACACACACACACACACACACACACATATATATATATATATATATATATATATATATATATATATATATATATATATATATATATATATATATATATATATATATATATATATATATATATTATACATACACACACACACGCGCGCGCGCGTGCGCGCGGGCGTAATATGAGAGAGAGAGAGAGAGAGAGAGAGAGAGAGAGAGAGAGAGAGAGAGAGAGACAGACAGACAGACAGACAGACAGACAGACAGAGACACAGAGAGCAGAGAGAGAGAAGGTAAAGATGACTGCTGAATTTCATGGAGAAAAAAGAATTGATAGGAAGTGCTTGAATAAAAAAAATTAAAAAAAAAAAAAATCCCAGGATACAAAGCATGAACAAAATGTTCCGGTCACAGTTCTTTTCAAGATAACGTTTCCACATCAAACGGTCTATGGCCTGAAAATCTTGCTCGTTGATCGTGTCCCTGTATTTTTCTAGTTTATTACTTTTATTCGCATATTGATAAACAGATAGATAAATAGATAGATGGATGGATGGATGGATGGATTGGTAGATAGATAGATCGAGCAATAGATAAATAGATGGATAGACACCAGCTCCCCCCCCCCCCCCCCCCCCCCCCCCTAATTCCTTGTCCCCCTCAATTCCTTGTCCCCCTGCCTTCACAACACTTGCCTCACGTCCTTAACCGTCCTCCCCTCTCTCGTCCCCTCCCCCTCTTCACCCCTTTACTCAGGGTATTGAAGAAATGAGGGCCTCGACTGGTGCTGACACTGCACGCAAACTAGTATCTGACACTGAAGAATATGCTGAAAGGAACAGAAAGAGATGTCGACTCACTGCATGCGAACTGTCTAGCACTATACTGAAGGACTACTACAGAGATGTCACCTCACTGCATAATAACTGCCTGCTCTAAGCTAGAGGAATACACAGAGCTGTCGCCTCACTGCACATTAACTGCCTGCTCTAAGCTAGAGGAACACCACAGAGTTGTCGCTTCACTGCACATTAACTGCCTGCTCTAAGCTGAGGGGATACTGAACAGATGTATTCACTTCATGTGAACTGTCTACACCAAACTGAACGGAGGCACAACACCAAGCGACGTCAAACCCACTGGAGGTGAATTGTCATTGCCAAACTGAAGGAAATACTGAAGGTGTGTATTGATTGTATGTGATCTGTCTCCACCAAATCGAAGGAATGAAGAAAATGACTAACTCTGGGCGTAACGATTGTCTGCACCGAACTGAGCGAATACTACAGCGATGTCAACTCACTATCTGTGAACTGTTTTTACCAAACTGAACGGATGCAAACAGGACGCATTTACCTGATGCGAACTAAATTCTAAAAAGAAAAGTTGTTGATTCTGCAGGACAAAGTAGACAAACAGATTACGGGACAAATCACAATGCATTTCGATCTTTTAGGTCTTTGTCAGTTAAAACAGACAGCAATTACGACAATGAAGATAAAGAATGAACAGTCACTCATCTCATATTCAGCGCAAAGTGGGGTTTGAATGTAAACGAGGCCATTGGGAAAGAGACCACGGAGGTTAAGGTAATAATGATGACAATGATGATGATGGTAACAACAGTGACAATAGTTAAGATAGTGGTCATGCTGAGAATATTTAACAATAAGCAGAGAATACTACCACTTTTGGTGATGAAATGACGATAATAGTTGTAGTGTCACTGGCGGCCAAACATAGAAAGGGGAGAGAAAGGAGAGGGGTTAGAGGACGGTAGAACAGATTGTGTTTACACATACTGATGCAAACTGTCTACACCAAACTGAAGGAATACTAAAGCAGTGTTAGCCTCCTGCATGTGAAGAGTCTGACCCAAACTGGAATGATACTGAAGTAATGTGAACTTAAGGCATGTGAACAGTTCAACCGGTCAAAAGATACCAACCCACGTATTAAAGATTTCTTTGTTTTACACTGACCCAAAAGATGCCAACTAACTACATCCTCGCTGCTGAGCACAAAGCTGAAAGAATACTGAGGACAGTTAAATCACTCACAGCATGTAAACAGTCTGGAAAAAGGCGGGGTGGGGGGGGGGGGGGGGGGGGGAAATGGGATCAGAAAAGTTTAAACTCCCCGCATACGAAAGTTATCTGAAACCAAGCTGAAAACCAGAGATGGCAACTCACTGCGCGTGAATTGTGTCTAAAAGCCAAACTCAAAACCGAAGAGATGTAAATTCACTGCGTATGAATTGTCTAGAGGCCAGTAGAAAGCCAAATAATGAATCTAATTGCGAAGTGAGACGACTGCAGGCAGAAATCTAAACAATTCTTAAATAAATGTTAGCGAACCGCCCAGAGAAACGTGGACAAACGAGACACAAGACAAAAACACGACGCGTTTCGACCTCTTAGCTCTTCGTCAACGCCTTCCTTGCGCTTAACTCTGAAGCGATCAAAGTTAAGTGAATTTTCGTTGTCCTATTGGTTTGTAATTTACCTAAAGAAGACCTAAAAGGTCGAAACGCGTCGTCTTTTGTCTTGTGACTCGTTCGTCCACGTTTCTCTGGGCGGTTCGCTAACACTTATTTGGAGATTTGTTCAAATAAATGAAACTCACCGCACGTGAATTATCTAAAGCCACCTTGAAAATAAATCAAAACGCACTACATGGGAATCGTTTGAAAGAAGCTGAAAACCAAGCAAATTAAAACTTTCTGCCTGTGAAGTGTCTGAAGCAATTTGAAAACCAAATAAATCAACACTGACTGAGAATGAATGTTCTAAAAATTAACTTGAGAACCAAACGGATTTAAACTCACTGCATGTGAAATGTCTTGAAACAATTCGAAAACCCAGTGAATTCTCACTACGTGTGAACTGTTAGACATCAAACTGAAAACAAACAATAACAAAAACTTACTGCGTGTGAATTCTTTGAAACCAATTTGGACACTTTCTTGTGTGTAAATGAAACTCAGAACATGTGAATTGTTTCAAAACAGTCTGAAAGCCAAATAAACTAAAAGTCGCTGCGTGTGCATTGTTTGAAACCAAGGTGAACACCTTTTGATCAAAACTAACTGCATGTGAGTCATTAGAAACTGTCAGGCTGCTGATTCATGCATAAATATTTACACCTGCATGCATGAATACAGCCAAAACTCCATTACACAACAGTCATCCAACTCCACACACATCACAAGGCGCTAAAACACCAGGTTTGAAAAGTTCATTTCCCCCCAGTATCTCCTCTTCTCTCATTTTCATACACAGCACTGGTGGGGTTATTATTATTCCGTCTGTTCACAGATCATAGTTCACTTTATATTTCTCCTGGGGTCAATTCATCACAAATATCGGTACCTTCATTCCTCTTCATCCAATCACGAACGTCTATGGTGGACAGCATACATGTTTCCACCTACCCTTTTCGCTCGGTTTCCCCAGAGCATAACTCTATGGCGATCTCCGACTTCGCCTCTGCACATTTGGACAGCATACCTACTATCTCTGGCTGTCTCTGGCTGTTCCTTCCGACATCTTTCTGGCAGGGGGGTACGGCTCCCGTAGCTCACCCAACTCTCCCTCCAGTCACAGCCTCGTCTACTTTGCTACTGCTACCATAACGGCGTAGTCTTGTCTGAATCACTCCCTAGCAAAATACATGCGTAAGCATGTTACAGACTCATGTCTGTATTAAATGGGCCTGACAGTCGGCGGCCTCTTTTCCATTCTATCAGCGCTGTTGCTCAAATCTCTCTCCACACTCACTTCCAATGTGTTTTGCTTTTTTACCCAATTTTTCTTAACACAGCTCACATTCAAAACAAAGGAAGTGACCTGCCTTTTAAGAACGACAATCCTACGCCGTTTCCTTTTCACACATTTAACTCCCTTCGCTCGCGCTTAACCTTTCAACTACACAGGCGCTTAAAATTTTTTTCTTTCCGTGTGCCTGACAGAAACCAATTTGAAAGCCAAATAAACTAAACCTCGCTGCATGTGAATTGTTTGAAACCAATTCAATTTAAAAGCCAGATAAATGAATACTAATGGCGTGTAAATTGTTTGAAACCAAGTTTAGAACCAAATCAATTTAGCTGCATGTGAATTGTTAGAAAGAAATTTGAAAACGAAATACAGTAACACTCACTTCGTGTCAATTGTTAAAACCAAGGTAAACACTTTTTTAAATAACACCCACTGGATGCGGGTTGTCTGAAACCAATTTGAATTCCAGCTAAACTAAGCCTCACTGCATGTGGATTGTTTAAAACCAAGTTAAACACATTTTTTTTCTTCAATAAACCCACTGAATATGATGTGATCGGAAACCAACTTGAAAGCCAGATAAACTAAAGCTACTGCATGTGAATTGTTGGAAAACCAAATTAAACACCATTTTAGTTAAAAACCCAAAACGTGTGGGTTGCCTGAAACGAATTTGAAGAAAAAAAAAGTAAAGGAAAACTCAATGTGTCACACTGTCACTCTTGCACAAACGCATTCGTGACAGTATTTACTCCATACGCACACGCAATCCCTCCAGTCAACCAAAAGGCGAACTACAGAATGTTTTTTCTTCTCCCCCTCTCCTCCGGGGAAAACACTTTACTAAATGTATTGAACAATTCCAGTAATGTTCATCACACTTCAGTAGTTATAAACAAGTTCTATACATGTTTCTCTCTCTCTCTCTCTCTCTCTCTCTCTCTCTCTCTCTCTCTCTCTCTCTCTCTCTCTCTCTCTCTCTCTTCACACTGAGAGATAAATCAAGTTACGAACTGATATGAATAAAGTCTTGCTAGATTCCTCCTTCTTGCGGAGAAAGAATACACAAATCCTCCAAGAATATAAAGTCATGGCTTTTTACACAACATTGGCCCAAGATCCAGACCAGGAGAGTAAACAATTCATACCATCATGATGCCATACTTGCATCAGAAAAAAGCGCTCGCCCCGTATCATCATGGTGCCCTGCCCGCATCAGAAAAAGCACTCGCCCCTTGAACTCTCCAGTCACTGGGGGAGCGATGAGATCCGACTCCTCTACCCGGGGTCTTCAATTGCTGGGGCTGAACTATCGGTGTGTTCCCCACACCATGGCCATCGCTAAACACCGTCTCGGCACTTAGGAAAACTATGCCATCGCAGCATCAGAGGAGGAATAGCTGATGGGGTGAAGGGTGAAGGGTGAAGGGCTAAAACACGAATAAGGTTCGTGTACGTAACCTGCTTCCCAATTTAACATATGAATTCTTTCTTTCTCGTTTCTTTAGATTTTCCCCTGTACTTTTCCCAACTATCTATGGCTCACCTGGTAATGACTGGGTCAGTGGTGAGGACCCCTTGACCAACATCCTGACGGGTTCGAGTCTTTAGGCCATCTCCTGGACTAAAACTAATACTTTCCTCTCTCCTCCTATTGAGCACATACTCAGTATTCAATACACATGACCAGCACCTTACCAGCCCTTATTAAACTATCTCTCAGTGGTCACTTTCACCCAATGACCAACCCTTGTGTATTTTACTGCGTGTCCTCACAATTACTGGGGACCCCCGCTACACTAGTCAAGCCACATGAAGATTCTTCCTTTTTAATCGTGGCATGGGGGAAATGATTCATATCACTAGACTAAATGTGATGGATGTTGTGGTTAAGGTGGATTGATAATAATGCTAAGCGGCAAGGGATATATATATATATATATATATAAATATATATATATATATATATATATTATATATATATATATATATATATATATATATATATATAAGGGATAGTAATGATAATAATGATAGTGCTAGTATTATGATAAATAAGTAGATGAATAAAATGAGAGTAACTTTTTATTCCTCTACTTATTATTATAATTACTAGCATTATCATCATTATCATTACTGTCCCTTCTGTATATATATACATACATATATATATATATATATATATATATATATATATATATATATATATAATATATATATATATATGATGATTAAAAAAGGAGATTAAAAAGACCAACAAACTTGTTTCGAGCTCTTTGCTCTCGTCAGGGACGAGAGCAAAGAGCTCGAAACAAGTTTGTTGTTTTTTTAATCTCTTTTTTAATCATATTTTTAAACTTATGTCGCTCCCTTTCCGGTTGAGCGTTTTTTAGAGTTCTTGCGGCTCTCTACTTGTATTGTGATATATATATATATATATATATATATATATATATATATATATATATTGAATTATAAACCAAGCTTGCTCTTATGTCTCAGATTGTAGAAATGGGGGGGGGGGGGGGGGGGGGGGGGGGTAAGCCTTCATATCTGCAGTGGTAGATGATTCTGCCTAACTGACAGTATGTGCTTGAGTGGGTGAATGGGGGAATAAATAAATGCTTCTCAAAATGAAACCTTCAGCAAGCTTATAGTCTCCAAGAGGGAGACCATCGCCAATGGGGAGAAAGCTCACTAACATATAACTCCTGGTCCTCTATATATATATTTACTCCTGGTCCTCTTTTTTATATATATATATATATATAAAACAATAAATTCCAAGGATAAATACCGAGCACCATTCCAGCAACTTACAGAGCAGCTTGGTGTTACAATGACTGCAAGAAATATTGAATTCTACAATCTGAGACATAAGAGCAAGCTTTGTTTATAATTCATATTTCTTGTAGGTCATTGCAACACCAAGCTGCTATGTAAGTTGCTGGAATGGTGCTCGGTATTTATCCTTGGAATTTATGTTTTATTGTACTTTAGTCCCTTGCGGATTCATTCCAAGAATTGCCCTCAGCACGTGTGTCTTAAGAGGTTATCTTCTTATATTTTCTACTTTTCACAAGAAAATGTAGCTTGTTTGTTCTTTCATGATTTTCTTTTGCTTCTTAGGTGACACCTTTGTGGTTTTTTTTTTTGTTTTTTTTTTTGATACCTCAACAAACAAAACATACTACGGTATTGCACACCAGTCTTTTTCTGGTTAGCATTCTTCTTAAAACTGAAAAAGGCAGAGGAGTCAATTTACCACTTTCCGCGGTCATTGAGAAAGAAATAATCAGGTTTCGAAATATCGATGTCTTGGCCAGGAGTTATATGTTAGTGAGCTTCCTCCCCTTGGAGAAGGTCTCCCGCTTCGGAGACTATAAACTTACTGAAGGTTCATTTTGAGAAGCATTTATTATTCCCCATTCACCCACTCAAACACATACTGTCAGTTAGGCAGAATCATCTACCGCTGGAGATATGAAGGCTTATCATCCCCTATTCTACAATCTGAGACATAAGAGAAAGCTTTGTTTATAATTATATATATATATATAAAATAAACAAAACGAAGGTAAAACCCTGGAACATGCTGGACACCGCTCAATGATGTGTGGGGTGCACTGCTGATCCAGAGCTGGCCAGTCAACGAGTACAAAAATGAAAGCCGGCACACCAGCCACACACTTTTCATGTTTTACTTATTATTTATGTATTCATTTATTTAATTTTATTTCTTTTAAGCTTTTGCCTATTATGTAGGCTTCGTCAGTATCAGTACATCTTGTTTCACACTGCACACTGGTCCAGCTGGCGAAAGCTTTAAAAAAAAAAAAAAACCCTGAAGAGTGTCTGGCTGGTGTGGCTGCTTTTATTTCTGTAACTTTGTTTGTATATATATATAAATATATATATATATATATATATATATTCCCCCCCCCCCCCCCCCCCCCCCCCCCCCCCCCCCCCCCCCCCCCCCCCCCGCCCCCCCCCCACCCCCCCCCCCAGCCCCCCCCCCCCCCCCCCCCCCCCCCCCCCCCCCACAACCCCCCCCACACCCCCCCCACCCCCCCCCACCCCCCCCCCCCCCACCCCCCCCCACCCCCACCCACCACCCCCCCCCCCCCCCCCCACCCCCCCCACCCCTTAACCCCCCCCCCCCCCCCCCCCCTGCTTTATATTATTATCCATCCACCTAACCACAACCGTCACATACATCACACCACCCACTAAACCTAGCCACACAACCCCATTGTCTCACTCTCCCCATCCCATCCCCCCCCACCCCCCCCCCCCCCCCCCCCCCCCCCCTCCCCCCCCCGAACCCCTCCTTCTCCCATAATCCCTCTATCGTTTCCGTCTTTCGGCCATTCTACCTACCTCATGGACAACAGATAAGTCTCTCTTCGTCGTCTGTTGTTGTACTGTCCCAATATTAAATGTGATCTGTTTTTTTTTTTTGTTGTGTTTGTTCTTTTGCCTGAAGAAGACCCAAGAGGTCGAAATGCATCGTGTCTGTCCTGTGCTTTGTTTTGTCAATGTCTTTGGTGGTAACTAACCCCCTCTCTTTCAAAAATTTGCTTCGTTCTCCGCCATCAGTCGCTCCATTTTGAATGTGTTGAAACCGAGTTAAACACCATATTAATCAAAATCCGCTGCATGTATGTTGTCTGAAACCAGTGAGTTAAACATTAAAAAAAATAAATCCCACTGCATGTAGGTTGTCGGAAACCAATTTGAAAACCGAATGAAGCCATAATCACTGCATGTGAATTTTTTTTAAAAATCAAGTTAAAGACCTTTTCGTATAAAATTCACTGCATGTGACTTTTCTGAAACACCAATTTGAAAGCCAAATTACGTAAAACTCACTGCATGTGACGTGTTGAAATTGTTTCAAATGGAGTGACTGAGGATGGAAAATGAAGCAAAATTCAGAAAGAGAGGGGGTTAGTTACCACAAAGGCGGCCATTTTGGTCCTGTGCCCGAATACGAGAAGATAAGTGGTTTCTCTTTCTTCGTTTTCACTGTCCTAAATATTATTTTGTTTTTACCTGAAGAAGACCCAAGAGCTGGAATGCATGTGTCTTGTCTAGTACTTTGTTTGTCTATGTACTTTGCGGTAACTAACCCCTTCTCTTTCTAAATGTTAAAACCATGTTAAACGTATTTTTAAAAAATTAAAACCCTCTTCATGTGAGCTGTCTCTGACACAGTTTGAAAGCGAAATCAACTAAAAACTCATTGCATGTGTGTTATTTGAAAGCAAATCGAACGCCTTTTGAATTAAAACCCATTGCAGGCGTACTGTCTGAATGAAGTTTGAAAGCTAAATTAACTATACTTCGAAGCATATGAATAGTTTGAAACCAAGTCAAAATCTTCTTATCAAATAAGCCCACTGCATGTGAGAGAAAAAAAAAAAAAAACGAAGTAAAACTCGCTGCATATGAATTGCTTGGAGCCATGTTGAACAGCCTTGTAGTTAAAACTCACTGTATGCAAGTTATCTGAAACCAGTTTGACAGCCAACAAAACTAGACATCGCTAGGTTAAAAACTTTTTTTTTTAATGCATAACACTGTATGTGAGCTGTCTGAAACAATTTCAAAAACAAATAAGGTAAAACTCACTTCATGTGAATCGTTTTGAAAAACCGAGTTATACAATTCTTTTGATGATAATAAAACACACTGCATACGAGATGTCTGAAACCAAATTGAAGGTCAAATTAACTAAAACGCCATGCATATGAATTGTTAGCAACCAACTTACACACCTTTTTAAGTAATAAAAACGGCTGCTTGTGAGTTGTCTGAAAACCGATTTCAAAGCCAAAGCAACTAAATCGCACAACATGTGAAATGTCTGAAAACCATTCGGAACACCCTTTTTGATTTAAATCCACTGCATGTGTGTTGTCCGAAACCACTTTGAAAATAAAACTCACTGCAATTGAACTGTTTGAAATCACGTTAAACGCCGTTTGATTAATAAAATCCACTGCGTGAGAGTTGTCTGAAACTTATTTGAAAGCCAAATTAACTAAAACGTATTGCATGTGAATTGTTTGAAACCATGTTGTACAGTTTTGTAAATAAAGCTAACTGCATGCGAGTTATCTGAAACCATTTTAAAAGTCAAATCAACTAAAACTCACTGCATGTGAAGTGTGTGAAACCACGTGAAATTAAAACACCACTGCCTGTGGGCTCTTTGAAACCAGTACTTTCAAAACCAAGTTAACTCACTTTATGTGAATTGTTTGAAACCAAGTGAAATACCTTAGTAATCAAGGAAACCGACTGCATGTGAGTTGTCTGAAACCAATTTTAAAGCCAACTAAACTAAAAACTCACTGCATGTTAATGGTTAGAAACCAAGTAAAACACATTTAATTAATGAAACCTACTGCATGTGAGTTATCAGAAATCAGTTTGAAAATGAAATAAGTGAAATTCATTGCATGTGAATTTTTTGAAACCAAGTTAGATACATGTTTAAATAAAATCGATTGCATACGGGTTGTCTGAAACCAGTTTGAAAGCCAAATTTACCAAGCCTCTCTGTATGTGAATTGTTTGAAACCAATTTGAGCCCACTGCACATGATTTGTTTGAAACCACCCTTTTTCAAATAAAACCACTGCAAGTGATTGTGTCTGACAACAATTTGAAAGCCGCAATGACTCAAACTCACTGCATGTTGTTTGAAATTGTTTGAAACCATGTTGAACAGCTTTTTAATCACTTTTTAATGCATGCGAGTTGTCCGAAACCAATTTGAACGCCGAGTTAACTAAGTCTCACTACATATAAATTGTTTGAAACCATGCTGAACAGCTTCGTTCATTAAAACTCACTGCATGCAAGTTATCTGAAACCAGTTTGAAAACAAAATAAAGTAAAACTCACTGCATGTGAATGCTTTAAACCAAGTTAACAATATTGATTAAAACCCACTACATGTGAGTTGTCTGAAACCACTCTGACAACAGGATAAAGTAAAAAACTTACTGAATGGTGTTTTAAACCAGGTTCAGCAGCCTTTTTAAAAATTCAAACTCACGGCAATCGAGTTATTTGAAATCATGCTGAAAGCCAAATAAACTCAAACTCACCACATGCGAAACGTCTGGCCTCCGGAGCTAAGGCAGGTTCACACCTGACACAGCTCCTGGTCATTGCAGTGGGCCTTAGGGTCCTTGCATTTGTAATCCAGGCATTTCCTCCAACTATGCCGTCGTCAACGACTGGGGAAAGACATGGCCCGTTTTATACAAGTGCTATCTAGATCGCCCAGTCTCACCACGCTCCATCACTTCACTTCTCCTCTTCTGTCTTTCTCTGTATGCCTGCCTGCCTGCATCATCCCCCCTCCCCCCCCCCCCCCCCTCTCTCTCTCTCTCTCTCTCTCTCTGTCATCATATAATATCATCAAATCAGAACCCAAACTGTTTTGGAAAGCTATTATCGAGCTTACAAACAATGAATCCCCTTCAAAATCAATTATAATGAGATATCTCTGTCGAACAGCTGAACACCCCACTTTTGCACTATGCCAATAAAAGTTGTCACGACAAATTCTTCCAGATCAAACGACCTTCAGAAAACTGAAATAATATTGTGTCATGATACAAACTTCACGTCTGCATTTTATATTCCACCAATAACAATCTTTGAAGTTTATCACTACCTAACGCACCCAAAACAGTCAGGTACCTGTGGGGTGGATGGCCCAGACGGCAAAATCATCAAACTATCAGCTCCAGCAATTACAGATACGTTAACATACGTTTTCAATTATGCATCGACAAAAAATCATTTTCCTGATAGTTTCAAAAAAAAAGCAAAGATCGTACCTATCTACAAAGCAGGTGACAGCTCAGACCCTGCAAACTACAGACCAATCTCAATCATTTCCACTATTTCCAAACCTTTGGAAGAACACATAAACAAAACACACATATACCACCTTGATGCATACCGCATGCTTCATCCAAGACACCCGCCAGCCCGTTCCGACACACGCCATTCATGCACACAACAGCCCTAATCAACCTGGTTGATGACTGGCCTAAATAGCATTAACAACAACACAGG
>JADBJO010014666.1:0-5000 GCA_016801955.1 Conus betulinus
TTAAATGATATCTTCTAGAAACGCACCAGAAACTTCGTTAAAAATCTTTCTTCCGTAAAATCTTAAATCAGATGAAAAATGTTAATCTCTCTCAAAAACCCAAAGATCACGTCAGGTGGGACATCTCTGAACAGGATTTTCATGGACTCTGCTGTAAAATGTTTGTGTCTCACATCGTGCAAGTCCCAACACTCCAAAAAGAATATGTTTCATTGTGAGTGGCACATGACATGGAATGCACCACGGAGCTTCTTCACTCTTTAAAAGGTAGGAATGGTAAAATACGAATGGCTGGTGTGCAGCCGGCACAGAACTGTTTCTTCTTTACGACCACCAGACGAAGATGAGAGGAACTCCTTTAGGTTTGGACGGATCTGAAAGAGTTTGTTATCGTCTGTGTATTCCAGTCCTCCTGCCAGAGGTCTCTGACATAATCGTTAATTTGGGGTTTCAGATCCGAGCAGGGGATAGGTGTGTTTGACAGTTTCTCTCGTGTGGCATTCTGGCCAAACGATCCACCATTTCGTTCCCTCGATGCCAACATGACCAGGAACCCAAGCCAGAAGAATGTTTGCAACCCTCTTACTTTCAACTTGGTAAAAAGTTAAAAAAAAAGTGGTGAAAATTGGTGTTTACTGTATGTTGTATCAATACTTTGCCGCTGTAAGCATTTTCATTTCTGCACCCCTGTCACAAGGGCTTTATGAGCTAATGACAGTAAACCATCAGTGTCAGAGTCAGTCCATCTCTCCTCTCTCTCTCTTGAATCTCTCTAACTGTCTGTCTGTCTGTCTGTATGTCTGTCTTTGTGTGTGTGGTGTGGGTGTGTGTGTGGTGTGTGTGGTGTGTGTGCGCGCGCGCAGCGGTGGTGTGTCTGTGTGTGTCTGTGTGTGTTTGTGGTGGTGTCTCTCTTTGACGTGGGTGAGTCTGTATGTTGTGTGTGTTCGTATGAGAGCATGCATTTGGAGAGAGAGAGAGACGGGGGGGAGAGAGAGAGGGGAGGGAGGAGGACGAGAGAGAGAGAGAGAGATTGGGAGAGGAGGAGAGAGGAGGAGGACAGACAGACAGGACAGACCGACAGACAGATCAGGACAGACAGAGCAGACAGACAGAGCGACACACAGAGTCTCGTCGGACTTAATGTTCGTGGCCAGCCACTTTCCAGGGGAATATCCACCTGGCTCTTAATCAAACTCCAATAAGGAGAAAATGCGCCAGCACGCAGCAAGGATGGGACACTTTCTTTTCCCACTCCAATTAGCCCCGCTCTGTCCTATCTGGCCATTTATTAATCTGGCTCATTCTCCCAGACCCCATAACCATCTCCACCATGTCTCTGAAGAGGGAGCCAATGTAGGATGCATACTACAAGTTGTTTTGCGCTCCGGTTGTTGGGGTGAACAGAGCATGCAGACAAAGCACAAGTCCAATGGGCCGCGGATTAGCCAAAGCGCGGTAGTGATCAGACCGTGGGAGAATAAACAATACACCACAATGGTTAAAAGCAGTGGACCATCCACCCCTTGTGGACGTACAAGTGGGAACATTTGTGGAGACGTTCTTCAAATTCAGATTACATACACACAACCCCAAAGGGGTCAGACTGAACTTAAATTACGCACTTGCCACAGACGTTGCCAAAAACCTAGTACCGCGTCCGGGTGCATTGCTTGTTGATCGTCCGTGTGTTATTGATCCAACACGCATTTTACTCAAACTATGGTAAAAGTACTAGACAACTATCTACATTCGTCGATCGGTTTTTTTTTGGTGTGTGCCACGTTGAACCATGGAAAAAAAGGACCAGGGGGCAATGTTTCCCATCACCAACATTTTAGACACACCACCACAAAGTACTAGCTAAGCACCACCACGGTTTTACCTGATTCGCATAACTGTTCCGATCTATCCCAGTGAATCAGAATAAGTGATGAGCGTCTGTGACCTACTTAGGATGACATGTGTCACTTCGGCCAGTGGTCTGGTGGGGTGTGCGCTATGTGCATCTGTTTGCAAAGTCAAAACGATAATGAGAAATTTGAAGTAGGCACACAAAGAAACAGTTTCAAACAACATATTCCACATTTTCTAGAGCACCATTAAATTGCAAATTCGTTCTCACCTAAAGACTAGACGCAAGGGCAAGCAATCCTTAATTCCAGGTTATTTGTTTCCTTACACCAGTGTGCACATTAGCATATCATGAGTTATCTGTAAACAACATGATACTGTGGACCAGCACCGGAAAGAAGAGCAACATCAACAACCAACAATGGCCAAAGCAACACTACCAACTGAACTCAAAGACATTGACCAGCCCCATTGCGACAGCCTTGAATGCTGTGTCGGGTTTGTAATGACTTTAAACGTCACAGCCTACGCGGTGTGAAGCCGCAGGCTGTCACCCTCAGTTCTGCACTTTGTGACAGCCTCTACCACTGTGTGGTGGGACAGCATTGAGAGGTTGCGCGCTTGTTGTGCATGTTGAAGGTAGACCACAAAACCTTCATTGGTCGGGTTTGTTGCGCGATGACGATTTCTAGACGCCAAATCCCCAATATTGTTTCTTTTTACCCCCCTTCCCGGACCCTGGTAGACGTCGGGCTTTCAATGTTAATGTTGGTTGTTTCCCCCTTTACTCCTCCCTTGCATTAGCAGACAGAGATAACTTCCTGGCTTTTTGTTTTTTCAGGGAATTGTGGATTGTTTCCTTTGGTGGGTTTGATAACCTGACAACGCCGAAGTAGGGGCCTTCTTGCACTACTGGTTTCGATTTTGACTAGCCTTTCCGGAATTCATGATGACGGTCAAATGCAACCAACACTGACACCACCTGCAAACATTCAAGTGCAATTGCACCCACAATGACAAAGGGGGCACATGGCCACGGCAACACCAGCGTACCACCAAGCATTCTTGAGGCAATAGATGAGTTGCAAACTGGAACCGTTGCCACCACACCCACCCGTGACACGCGAGCGACATTCAACGCCGCAGCCAGCATTTGACAACTGAACGCATGCAATAGCGGACTTAGACCACACAATACCACGCCCACCGACAGGACATATGTATATATTACTGGCCATGCCAACCCAACTTTTTGAACGGCAACGCCCGACGCCCGATTCGAGCATGGCCCGCGCGCACACCCAGACACCACACATACTCCCCAAACCCCCAGGGCACACACACCCCACACTTGACCCAACTGATAACATTTCAGCTAAATTCCTCATCGTGACTACCCACCTGTTCCTCTGGTCCTCCTTTTTAGGATCTCCAATTCATGTTCTGGCCCAAGGGTCCGTTGCTCAGGAGACCTGAAAAGCCCACGTTCGCAGACGTCCGCGACAATAAGAATGTACTTAACCTGATCGATGCAAGTTGACCCCTGACCTCAAGTCCGCTGTTGACATGTGCGATTGACCGGCCCTGAGGACATCTACCCTTACGTCCGACCAGGGACCACCCCACCAGGACCAAAACACCGAGAGAGACCCCAGGGGGGACCGCCCACCGAGAGAGAGGACCCAACCAACACAACACACCAACCACCACCCACCAAACACACCCACTCACACGACCACACAATTTACCGACCCCCACCCACAAGCCCCCCGTGGGCCCACTTCCACCCTCACTCCACAAAAGCGCGAGCGTCAATTTTTTTTTTCGATTCAGGTTGGAAATCTGTCGGACTTACCACTCACCCAACGCGCGATTATGTCAACAGCAAACTGTTAATTGTTTAAATCCTACCAGGAGGGGGGATGGGACAGGTCACTTCGGAATTTTTCTTTCGAAAACCACGCAAAAATTAACCGCAAGGAAACAACGGACCACACGCCCAACAAACGCCTCTTCAACCAAAACGGGGCCAGGGGGGGGGGGGACGATAAAGCCATTTTTTTTTTGTTTTTTTATTGCTGGGGGGGGAAACTTCCAGCCGGGGGAAAAATTTCAAAAAAAAAAACAAAAAAAAAAAACCCTAGGGGCCAAAGGGTCTGGGGACTTGGCAGTGAAAAAAAAATGAAACATCTCTAACCCACCCTCAAAAAAACCGCCCAGAGAGAGACCTGGCCCCGAACGGGAACACGCCAGGGACCCAAAAAAAAAAAAAAAAAAACTGACTGGGACGCCCCCCCCACGTGATTAGGGGGACTGGGGGGCGCCGAAAAAAAAAAAAAAAAACCCCCCCAACTCGTTGGTAGGGCGGGAACACGGGGGAAAAGCGGATTAAGCCAAAATTTCGGGGGGTAAAAAGGCCCTCGATGTTGCCGCCCTTCTGTTTTTGTTGTGGTTCTTTTCGGGTCCGGTGGGGGATACCGCTCTGGGTGATCTTTGGGACAAAAAAATGAGGGGGGTTGACACATCAGTAATTTGATTATCGGGTTTTTTCCATAGCCCACCCGATCTTGCCGCCACGGCACAAGGGGGCCTTTCAGGGTTTGTCAAAAAAAAAAAAAAAAAAACTCGGTCCGGGAAAAAAAAAAAAACAAAAAAACCATTTTACCAGACACGGGGAATACAAAGTTTTACATTTTCTTTGAAAGGAGGGCAAGCTAGTGCAAAGAGCAAAAACGCGCGTTAACCGCTACGCAAGGTTCAGGTTTAGAAAGAATCGAAATTCACTAGCGTAGGATGTTCAAGTAGGGCACCCGTTTGCTGCGAGCCAACAGAAAGCTTGTTTTTCTCTTTGAATTTATCGGGATTTCGGAAAAAAAACCGGGTACGTATTTCAAAAAAGATAGGGGAAAAAAAAAAAATAAAAGTTCTCTTAAATGTCGGTACAACCAAAAGGTTAATCTGAACCAAAATGTTCCAAGTCAGTGTGTGTGGTGGGTGTGTGTGTGATGTGTGTGTGTGTGGTGTGTGTGTGTGTGCGTGCGTGCGTGCGCGCGTTGCGTGCGTGCGTGCGTGGCGTGCGTGCCGTGTGTGTGTGTGTGTGTGTGTGTGTGTGTGCGTGGGTTAGAGAGAGAGAGAGAGAGAGGAGAGAG
>JADBJO010014666.1:10000-15000 GCA_016801955.1 Conus betulinus
ACATCATGGGCTTGGGATGTGGCCAAACTTTTAAAACCTTTCGCTCCCTCTCTCTCACTCACTCACTCACACACTTACGTGCTCACTCACTCACTCACTCACTCACTCACTCACCCACTCACTCACTCACACACAGACATAAACACCTTTTCATACCCGTAACTGACATGATATACAACACTCACACAAAAGACAGATGTCTAACACAGATGTGACAACGCACATAGTTACTCACAAATTCCAGTCCTCTCAAATCTCTCTATCAATTGACACACACACACACACACACACACAACACACACACACACACACACACACACACACACACACGCCCGCACACACGCACGCACACATGCACGCACGCACACGCGCACGCACGCACGCACGCACGCACGCACACACACACACACAGAGTTATTTTCAATCTCATAGAGTTCATGAGGAGACCTGTCAGTAAAGTGATGACGTCATCCCTGACATGGCCTCCATGGCCAGCTTGGTTATCATCACCACGATTTGACTGCATCTGTTCTGGTAACTGCATCTGTTCTGGTGACTGCATCTGTTCTGGTGCCTGCATCTGTTCTGGTGACTGCATTGGCTGCATCTGTTCTGGTGACGGTTAACTCCTACAACAACATCAAAGTAAAAAAAAAACCCACCAGAAGCATCGTTTCCTCTTGTACCACTGAGAGCCCCAAGCGCAAACGTGTGTTGTGACAAAGAACAGCCCGTCATGACTTTTGAATGTAAACTATACTGTCAGCAGCAGCCACAGCGTCTCATCAACTGCATTGACAAAGAAAACAAAAGAAGTTCTGTCCAGAAGCAAATGAGAAGGGTAAAGCGACTGAGTGGAACCAGTTGGACAGGTGGATGAGCTGTGTGAGAGGGATCAGGAAATTTCACCTACTTTGTCTGCCCTTGCTCCTCGAACGTCCTAGATCCTCTTGGCCACGCTGCAAGGTCAGGCCTAGAAAGAATACGGACAAACAGTAGTTCTCCTAATTCAGTTTTTTCGATTCGTTGTTCTCCGTGTCCATGATCTAAATCAGTTTGTTCATTCAACATCTCAGTGCGGCCAGGAAATCAATACAAACCGTGTTACGAAAGCACCTTGAGGTCTGGAATGATCTGCTTCAGCTCCAGGATTTCTCTTGCAGGAAGTTAGAAACAGCAGCAGCGCGTATGGGGGTCGTGATTGTCGAAGATCAACGCTCAGTTCTATGGTGAAGATTGTGTTTTATCGAATCATTCATAATCGCAGTGTGGAACATAAATCTGCCTGAAATCAGTGGACATCGAATGGAGATTTATTCTAGTGAACAGAAATCCCTACGTTGTGTAAAACCAGAAACCTCTTGAAATAACAAGTTTGCAGGAACCAGAAACCTCTCGAAATAACAAGTTTGCAGGAACCAGAAACCTCTTGAAATAACAACTTTGCAGGAACCAGAAACCTCTTGAAATAACAAGTTTGCAGGAGAGTTCCTCTCCACGAGACAAAAGCCTTTTCCCCACTTTCTTGCATACAGGTTGAAAGCAGTTTAATCTGTACTAGTTTTCTCTCCTTCTGGGGGTTTACCAGTGCGCTGTGGCATTGAAGAAAGAACTAATTGAATGTGATGGAACACTGTCATGAGTTTTCTGTATGTGATGGAACACTGTTATGAGTTTTCTGTTTACGGTGTGTTACCACATGGAATTTGGACGAGGACAAACTTTTAGAACAACTCTGTCTGTCTCTGTGTTTGTGTGTCTGTGTGTCTATGCGTCTGTGTGTCTGTCTGTCTCTATCTATGTCACACACATCAACACACGCACACACACACACACACAAACATATGCGCGCGCACATACACACACATACACACACGCACACACGCGAACACACACACACACACGAACGAACGCACACACACACACACACACACACACACACACACACACACACACACACACACACACACACACACTCGCGCGCGCGCGCACACACACACTTTTAAATACATATCATCACTTGTTTGCAATATCTGTATAAACACCCATCAAAACACATGTATGAAATACACACGTGAAACTGAGTATAGTAACATACACACTTATCCCATTCCTCTTAAATGACTACTCACACACACACACACACACACACACACACACACACACACACACACACACACACACACACACACACGCGCACACACACACACACACACACACACACACGCACGCACGCACGCACGCATGCACGAAAACGCACGAATGCACACACACACACACACACACACACACACACACACACACACACACACACCACACACACACACACAACACAGAGTCATTTTCAATCCCATGGAGTTGGTGAAGAGACATGTCAGTCAAGTGATGACGTCAGTCCTGACAATACCCTCAATGGCCAGCTGGGTTATCATCACCATGATTTGACTGCATCTGTTCTGGTGACTGCATCTGTTCTGGTGACTGCATCTGTTCTGGTGACTGTTAACTCCTTTACAAGCAGCCAGCTCATCAACATCAGGAACAGGTTCCCTCCTCCACAACTGACTGGCTGACTCTCATCCGTCTTGTGAAAAGTAAGACAACTCGATAGTTGTTTGAAAGTAACTGCACTGTCAGGAGTCACTTCGTCTCATCAATTGTACATGTGCTGAAACAAAGCAACAACAACAACAACAACAACAACAACAACAACAACAACAATCACAACAACGAAATGAAAACGAGATTCCCGGCACAAGCAAGTTAGACAAGTCAAGGACTTTGACAAGAACAGTGAGATGGGTGTATGGGTATGGTGGATCAGAACATTCCATCCAATTTCTCATTACTCCTTTAAACAATCTGGATCCTCTCTCTGCCACAATGCGAGGTAAGGCCAAGGGGGGAAAAAATGGACAATTTTTGGTTCCCTTGATTTGATTTTCAAATCTGTTTATTTTGTCTGTGTCAGTTATCTAAATCAGTTTGCTCAATCAACAGATCAATGCAGCAATCAATACAAACCTTGTTACGAACTCAAATTCTGTGTTCTTTCATTCCCTGCTCTCATTGTCACCTCAGTTTCGACGTCGTCTCCATAGCAATGGTCTTGGTTTGATTCTGTCGGGGTTGCCGGTATCGGCAAATTCATTGTGTCTGTCGATGGATGAACATGGTGGCGCCCTCTTGAGGGACCACTCACCCACTCTGGCTCTGCGACTAAGCAATTGTTGTCGTCAGTAGGGGGCTTAGGAGGTGGAGTCCTGCATAAGTTGCATCAGAACAGGCTCCGCTGAACAGCCCCTGAGCGACTCGGCAACAGTGCAGTGTCTTCTCTGTGGGCCGCCTCTCGATGACATAACACTCCCAGTGGACTGCCAGTGCCAGGGCTGCAGCAGGATGAGACAGTCTGTGGCTCTACATGGGACGTCGGGATGAGGAGTGTGGGTGCAATGCCACTGAGGCGGTACACAAGATGAGAGAGCAACAATAACGACAACAATAACGACGACGACAACAACAACAACAACGACAACAACGACAACGACAACAACAACAACAACAAGAACAACAACAACAATAACAACGACGACGACGACAACAACAACAACAATGACGACAACAAGAGCAACAATAACAAGGACAAGAAGAAAGAAGAAGAAGAAGAAGAAGAAGAAAACAACGACAACAAGAACAACGACGACGACGACGACGACGACGACGACGACGACGACAACAACAACAACAATAACAACAACAAAAACAAAGCCACCACACTTGTTACGAAAGTTACCCACATTTCTCAGCAACTTGAATTCTTTGCTCTTGCTCCAGGAATTCTGTACACGGGGAAATCAGAACCAGCAGCAGTAGAGTGGTGACCTCAGCCCTGACATGGCCTTCATGGTGAGCTGTTATCATCACCATCATTCGACTGCATCGGTACTTGTACCTGCTAACTCCTACAACAACAAAAACTAACCATCTCCAGGTGCAACCCTCTCCCTCTACAATTGACAGACTGATCCTCAACCGTTTTGCAAAAAAGATAAGCTCCCAAAAATAGTTTGAACATAAACTAGATTGTCTGCAGTCATAAGTACTCTCATCAACTGCACGTGCATTGAAAAAAAAAAAACACCCCCCCCCCCAACACACCAAGCATATAAGACTGGCAGATATGTTGAGTAGGAACAGTAGAATGAAGGGTAAAGAAGATGTTGGATCAGGAAATTTATGCCCACGTTCTTTATACTCCTCAAACATCCGGGGATCATCTCTGTCACATTGGAGAGTCTGGCCAAGAAAGCAAAATGGACAAACATGAATTCTCCTGTTTCATTTATTTCAATTTGCTTTTCTCTACGCTTCATTCATTATATCAATGCAGCAATCAATGCAAATATTGTTACTAAGTAACGCACACTCATTGGAAACACCAGGCATATCCTCTTCCACCAGGAGTTCCCCACACAGGAATGAAAGAAACATCCACAGCAATATTCACAGAGGTCGCACATGTACAGCATCATCTGTAAGCTGTAATGCACGCTATGTTTATCTTACTTTTTTTTCACACGTTGGTCTTCATCGCAGGGTACAAAATGAATGCTATCCCAAAACATTAGAGACGTAGAAGGGACTAATTCTGGATCGTCATAATCGTCATTTCGTTTTAACCAGAAACCACTCAAAAAGAAAAAAACGCATGACTGTTCCTTCTAATGCGGTAAAAACTAATATTTTTGCAAGTCATCTGCTTCCCAGGTGTAAGCAGTTTACCCTGCACTTAGGATGGCTCCTTCTGGTGTCTAAAGATTCACCCTTGCTTTGATGAAGATGATAAGGAATTCTGCTGGGACACATTTGAGTGGTTTTTGTCTGTGTCTTCATATCATGCCTTTTTGAGTTGTAGCCACGTTTTTAAGCATCTCTCTCGCTCTCTCTCTCTCTCTCTCTCTCTCTCTCTCTCTCTCTCTCTCTCTCTCTCTCTCTCTTTG
>JADBJO010014666.1:20000-22500 GCA_016801955.1 Conus betulinus
GCGTTTTGCTGATACCGATGTTTCAGTTTCAGTTTCATCAAGGAGGCGTCACTGCGTGCGGACCAGTCCGTATACGCTGCATCACATCCGCTAAGTTCTGAGACCATACTACGCATGATTTGAAGCTGATGGATAAATGAATTAACAACATTGATGAGACAATTGAAGAAGAGAGCCTCGTGGCTACGACTCAGCAGATGTCTGACCTACACATTAGCCCAACGTGCTGATACCGATGACCTGGAAGGAATCAAACCAAGGCCATGGACGTGAAAAGGACATTGAAAACTGAGGTCACCATGAAAGCAGGGCATGAATGGCCACAAACTTTGCGACGTTTTTATGCTGATAATGAGAATGAGGAGGATGAAGATGACGCTATGGATCTCCATTCTGGACTGAGACTGCACGACAGGGCTGTACTCAACTGTTACTTTCATAATATATCCCGGTGTCAACCCGGCCCCGAGAGATAGATACCTGCAGTGTTGGTCAGGAAATTAGGTAATACTCACACAGACGCATCCATTACGGCGGATGAAACTCGACTGTGTGGTCCCAGTCTTCCCAGCTGGACCTGTAGCAAACTCAGCTCTGGGTAGGGTAGGAGCGGGTCGGAGCAGAAAAATCCCACATGACTCTGATGGGAATCAAACCCTCGACCTTCCAGTCAGGAATCCGCGGCACTAGCCACTTCGCCAAAGTAGCTGATCTCTCTCTCTCTCTCTCTCTCTCTCTGTCTGTCTCTGTCTCTGTCTCTCTCTCTCACACACACACACACGCGCGCGCGCGCGCGCGCATGCACACACGCACGTACACACACACACACACACACACACAGACACACGCACACAAATGTACGCAGACATGATTATATTTTCTCGCTGTCACGTCATATCTATATCAGCAGAATCTCTCCATTCACACACACACACACACACACACACACACACACACACACACACACACACACACACACACACACACACACACACACACACACACAAACACTCACTCACACCCGCCGACAGTCATACACACTCATGTGCTCGCAGAAACACACACACACACACCACACACACACACACACACACACACACACACACACACACACACACACACACACACACACACACAGACGCGCGCACACACACAAACGTATTCAATTTCAAGCCCATTGAGTCAGTGAGGAAAACCCCCAGTAAAGTGATTGCAGCAGCCCTGATATGGCCACCACGGTTGATGGGTTATCATCACCCTGATTTGAAGACATCTGTTCTGGTGCTGGTAATTCTCCAACACCAACAGCAAGCTAACCACCACTAGAAAAACAGGTTCCCTCCTCCACAACTGACACACCGACCCTCATCCGTCTTGCGAACAGACCAGATCGACAGTTGTTTGAATGTAAACCAGACTGCTTGCAGTCTCAGCGTCTCATCAATTGCACGAAAGAAAACGAGATTCCCTACGCAAGTAAATTAGATGGGCAAAGAGGTCGGGCAGGAACATAGTAGGGCAGATGGGTGAACGAGGTGGTGGATTGGAAAAGTCCACCCACTTTCTCTTTACTCCTCAAACATCCTGGATCCTCTCTCTCACAGCGGAGGGTGGGGCCAAAGGGGAAAAAGCTGGGCAAATATGAGTCCTCCTGATCCGATTTTCGATCTGTTTTTCTCTGTGTTAGTTATCTTAATCAGTTTGTTCAACCAACATATCTAGCAGCAATCAATACAAACGTAGCAACTTGAATTATCTGCTCTTGCGCCAGGAATTCTCTACACATCAAGTTAGAAACAGCAGCAGTAAAGTGATGACATCAAATTTGGCCTCCATGGCCAGCTGGGTTACCATCACCATGATTTGACTGCATCTGTTCTGGTGACTGCATCTGTTCTGGTGACTGCATCTGTTCTGGTGACTGCATCTGTTTTGGCCTGTAAACTATCGCCACAACAGCCTCTAACCCATTACACTTTTTTTCTCCTCACTTACTGGCAGACAGAGTTCCAACTGTCTTTTGAAAAGAACAGCTCGACAGTTAGCTGAATGGAAACTAAACTGTCTGCAGTCATAGGTACTCGACAACTGAACATGCATTGAAACAGAAAATGAAATTTCCCCCAGAATGAATGACGCCTGGCAAAAGAGGTTGGGCAGGGACAGTAGAAGGAATGAAGGAGGAGGCGGCTCAGCAAATTCAGTTCCCACTTTCTCTCTACTTTTCAAATGCCCAGGGTCATCTCCATCATATTTGCTAGTCCGACCAAGGAAACAAAATGAACGAACATTAATTCTCCTGTTTCTTTATTTCTGTTTCTCCTTTTCTGTAATTCATTCAGCCCATCAATGCAGCAACCAATGTGAACGGTATTACAAAGTTACAAACACTCCCTGGACACTCTCATCGTCTCCCACTGCATCAAAAATTAATATACAGGAATGAAGAAACGTGCACAGCAACACTGACAGAGGTCGCACTTGTCCACATACAATGGTA
>JADBJO010014666.1:27500-30000 GCA_016801955.1 Conus betulinus
TTTGGGAGAGGACTTCTCGTTCTCGTTCCGGGTGAGGGAAGTAAGAAGACAGCTTACACCTCATCTGAAGAAAGCACGTAGTGAGGGAAAACGTGCCACTATGGTGTTTGACCATCTCCTTATTGAGGGTAAAAAGTACGGACTAGCCGATGGACAAAATCTCCGTGAAATTCAATAGGGGGGTGGCCTGCCCGCAATGACACCGGTGACACCGGCAACTGAACTGTGCGTGTTGACAGTCCGTGGAGAACGGGAACGGAGCTGCACAGAAAGCGAGTCGTGTGCTGTGAAAGATAGACTTGATGACAGAGTTGGCACTGAGTTGTCCGGGGTGAAAGGGCAGGGGTCAAATGGGATCACGGACGAAAGAACTGTTGTTTAAAATCCTCATGACAGTTTTGATAATGTTGTTTTTTTCTGATTTTTGTACAACATATGATACGTTAAACAAATGCACTGATGTCATAAGCGAGGGGGATGGATGTACGTATTGACAATGAATCAAACATTGATCTGTTTAATGAAGTAACGAAAAAACAGAAGGTAGTGTGGATTTGTATCAAAAGAAAAGAAGTGAGATTAGTGTGGAAAGTGATATTTGCGAGAGTGTACATGAACGAATGGATGACCACAGAACAAATAATGTTAATATACATGAAAATGTATCATCGATGTGTTTCTAATTCACACCATCTTGATGGATCGTTATTCATTTTTACACTGGAATGTAAATGGACTTCTTTCTAAAATTAATCAAAAAGATTTCTATCTTACCTATTCAATTTTGACATTATATGTCTTGTTGAAACGTTTGTAGAGAATCTGACTCTTAATATTTTCACAACTATACAAGCTTTATAAAGCCAGGCATAAAACTTTCAAATCAAGGGAGACGATCTGGGGGGGTATAATGTGTCTTGTTAGAAATGAGATAGTGCCTTTCATTCATGAGATCAAGGTAGATAATCCCAATGTACTTTTGTTTCTGATTGAAAAGAATTTGTTTGATTTATCGGAGAATGTTTTGTATGTGTGTTCGTATGTGCCCCCTGAAGGCTCACCTTTTTATACCCACTTAGATATTGACAACGGCATTATTTCACTTGAAGAATGTATTGTTGACTGTATACTTGAATATGGCAATGTGCATGTGATCCTCTCCGGTGATTTAAACAGCAGAACTGCAAATTTTTCTCCTGATATTCTACATGATGATGAAATTTGGTACTAGTATTGAAAGTTGCTCTGCGTATTTAATAGAAAATCAGCTGACCAGGTACTGAATAACTACGAAAAAATTTGTTGAATATGTGCACTACTCTTGGTTTTTATATTCTTAATGGTGTGTGTAATGGAGACCTTGATGGAAATTATACGTTTGTGTCTCAGTCTGGAAACAGTGTTAATGATTATTTCTTGCTTTCTAAAGAATTGTTCTTCGTTGTCTCCTCGTCTTGTAGATTAGTAGTTTCAGAGAGAGTAGAGTCTGATCACTTACCACTGGAGTTTCATTTAAATGTGGTTAAGAATGCTACCATTTCTTCTGGAGTTGAAAATGTGAATAAGTATATTGAAAAGTTTGTGTGGAATAGTGATGTAACACAGTCTTATTTGGATGCAATGCATTCTTCTGAAGTGTTAGGCTTACTTAATTATTATGCGTTTAATTTGATTGAACATGACTACGATGAAGCTCTGATGTTTTTTTGTTGAGACTGTAAAAACTTATGGAGCTTGTTTGAAGAAACGAATTTATATTGATAATTTAAGTAAAAGTAGTGACTGGTATGATCAAGAATGTAAATCAAGTAAGGGACAAGCGAAACGTTTATTGCGAGTTTTTTCGGCAAACGAAAGATCCAACCGACAGTGACGCTTACTGTGTAGCAAGAAGAGAATATAAGAATCTTTTACAGCGAAAAGAAAAAGAGCATAATGATTTACTATTGGATAAGTTAACTGGGTCAATAAATAATCAAAGAGAATTCTGGGAAAACATACATAATTTCTGTTAAAAGAAAGCAAGCTAATAATTTAACAATAGATGACTGGTATGAACACTTTAGAAGTCTGCTTGAAAGAGATACAGTAACAGAAGAAAATTATGCGGGTGTCAATAGAATCGACGACGAACAAGAGGAAAATGCTTACATGAATCGCCCTATATCTAGGGAAGAAGTAGTGTTAGCCATAAGAAAATTAAAGAATGGCAAAGCTGCCGGACCAGACGAGGTTATCGGGGAAATGTTAAAAAATGTGGGAGAGCCAGTTGTTGATTTTTTCGTCAAGCTATGTAATACATTATTTGATAAGGGGGTTTTTTCCGGAAAACTGGACAAAAACCATTGTAGTCCCTTTATTAAAAAAGGAAATCCTAATGATCCAAGCAACTACAGAGGCATATCTTTATGTGATACAGTAGCAAGATCTATAGCACTATAATAAACAACCGTCTACAGGAATGGATAGAAGAGCAAAACCTTACAGGTGAACATCAAGC
>JADBJO010014666.1:35000-37500 GCA_016801955.1 Conus betulinus
TCCTCTCTACCATGTGGAGGGCATGCTCAATGGGCAGCGCTACCTGCAGGAGATCTTACAGCCTCTGGTCACAGCGACCCTCCAGCAGATCGGACCCCAAGCTGTCCTCCAGGATGACAACGCCACACCACACCGCTGCAGGGCTGTCAACACTTTCATTCAGGAAGCTGGGATCACCAGGATGGCATGGCCTGCGAACAGTCCAGATCTCAATCCAATCGAGAACATCTGGGGAGAACTTGGCCGGCGAGTCCATGCAAACCGCCCACGTCCAGCTAATCGGGAACAGCTGCTGCACGTCCTGCGACAGGAGTGGGAAAACATCCCCCAGGCCGTCATCGCAAACACCATCAACTCCATGAGGCAGCGCTGTCTCGATTGTGTTGCTGCGCGGGGTGGACACATCCGTTTTTGAACAGATTAAAGAAACATGTTTGTGGATTTTCTTTCCCAGGGTGGGTCTCTTTACATTTGCTTTTTATCATTGCAAAACATTACGCAATCCAAATGAAATTGCTTTAATTTGATTCACAAGGGTTGCAATTAAATATCTGTACACATGAAACATTTTTGGTTTCGCGCGTGCTAAGTATGGTTTACATAGTATTAACCATTTTTCAGTTAGGCATAGGTTGCATCTTTTTGAAATATTATTGTATGGTGATGCTCTTTTTTATGATTTTCCAAGATATATTGTAGTTTATTTTTTTTGTCTTTAAGTCTCCAAATGTATTTGCTCAGTTCTGTTTGGTTTTTGTATTTTTCTTATTAAATGACTGACTGTTTATGGTTTGCATATGGTTTTGAAGTGGTTTTCCGTAATCCCTATATATGTTTCTTTTTTCATGTTCTGATGTCACAGTGGCTTGGTATACAATATTATTATAGAGGCATTTGTTGCTTAAGGGGCACTGTTCTTTTTTAGTGCAGTTGCAAATCGGTCCATAAACATTACTCTTTCAATGGCCATAGATCTGTCTGTAGATGTGGCTCAGCCAATAGTCACTATCTGTAAATGAAACATAAACTCCGTCCATAGTCGTATGTCTTTCAACAGATATGGGTCTGTGAAATGGACATAAATCTGGCAAGAACTCTGTCCGTTGTCGTATGTCTTTCAAAGGATAAGGGTCTGTGAAATAGACATAAATCTGTTAAGCATTACGTCATTGTTAATGAATTTCTCATCGATACGACTTGTTAATAGTAAAAATGTGTCAATGCAGGTGTGTCAGTGCTCCATGGATGTCAACAGGTACAACTGTGTCAGCCGTTACAGATCTGTCAACAGACATACGCGATACACAGGAAACACGATATTTCATTTGTCCTCACAGAAAACAAGAAAAAAATTGTTTGTGGTGCCATCATCACAATTCACATATTACAACAAATTATAAACATACATATCATTAAAAATATCCCACTCTTTCCACTGTGCTCGGTCATTCCTTGTCAATTCATTTATCCATCTTGCATCAGTCTGTACATATAAATAGGAACGAATTTGAGATAAAGGTACTCTATGTTTAGCTGTTCAGTCTCATCCACCCTCCTAAAAAAAACACATAGATCTGCGAACAGCGGGGAATCTGTCAATAGGAATGGCTTTGTCACTGACCATGGGTCTTTCAATAGGAATGGCTTTGTCACTGACCATGGGTCTTTCGATAGGAATGGCTTTGTCACTGATCATGGGTCTTTCGATAGGAATGGCTTTGTCACTGATCATGGGTCTTTCGATAGGAATGGCTTTGTCACTGACCATGGGTCTTTCAATAGGAATGGCTTTGTCACTGATCATGGGTCTTTCGATAGGAATGGCTTTGTCACTGATCATGGGTCTTTCGATAGGAATGGCTTTGTCACTGACCATGGGTCTTTCGATAGGAATGGCTTTGTCACTGATCATGGGTCTTTCAGTAGCCACGGATCTGCCTATAGTCACGGAATCACCTACAGCTATGGACCTGTTCACAGACATAAATCTGCAAAACAGATATAACTCTGTCAATAGCCACAAATCTGTCCGCAGTTTTTTGGCCCTGTCTGTAGTTACAAGTCTGCCGATCGATGTTGTACTGTCTGTGGTCTAGGACATGTCCATAAAAATGACACTGTCAATACGGATCTGTCAACAGTCACGGATCTGTCGATAGTCAAGATTTGTCAATGAACGGGCTCTGTCAATAGTAAGAGATCTTTCAATAACAATGGCGCCGTCAATAAACACCGAGCTGCCTATAAATATTACTCGTCATTAGACTTGGATCTGTCAATAGATAAGCTTATGACTCTGTCAATAGTCCAGGATCTGTCAATAACTAAGGATTTTTCAATAGCTATGGATCTGTCATAGGTGTTGACGCGAAGAAAGGGAAAAACGGCGGCCCCAATTGATTAGGCGCGGACTGACCTCAGAGAGAGAGAGAGAGAGAGAGAGAGAGAGAGAGAGAGAGAGAGAGAGAGAGAGCATTACTTCCTTTTAACAACGATCGAT
>JADBJO010014667.1:0-7500 GCA_016801955.1 Conus betulinus
GCTGCCCTGACGCATGGTTACTATTGCTGCTATTTCGGATTCCGGTTTGGGAGGTCGTGGGGTTCGATTCCTACCAGAGCCATTTATTTGTGGAATTTTTCTGCCCCGACCAGTTTCCACCCAAGCTGAGTTTGCGAAGGGCTCAGCTGGGAAGACTGGAAGGACACAGTTCGAGACATACCCCACTCTATGGATGTGTCTCTCAGATTCTGAACAACACTGCAGGTGTCTGTATCTCTTGGGCCCGGTTAACGCCGAGGGATATACATTATGAAAGTGAACGTCGATGAAAACTCAGTGGCGTTTGTTCCAGTTTTCCCCAGCTGAGTCCATAGCCAAGAGGAGACTGGGTGGATTCGAAACGGTAAGGCGCTGTATCAAGAGACTGATTCTTTAACCGTTCTCTTTGTTTTTTCATCTGTCTTGTTTCATTATGTCTGTAACGCTTTTCACAGAACATTGCAAACTTCCTCGTAAAATGCCACAAAAGCTCTATGGGCCCTTAACCCGCTGATTCGGTCCTGTTTCGTCTTTAAACTGGTGTTCAACATGACAGCATGGCATTTTCGTCCCGTTTCGTCTTTTAACTGCATTGTACGCTTAACATGACGTTTGTGTCCTGTTATCTTTAAACTGCATTCTCAGCGAAAAAAAAATCAGGGTGTTTTTAACCTGTTTAGTCCACCTACAGGGCTTTCTCTCTTCAGCCAACAAACAGACGCGGAAACCAGTGTCCAGTTTTGTTCAAAGCATGGTATTGAGATTACCCTCATCAAGACCTGCAAACCAGGCCTTTAAATGGACCCCAGCAGGCCAGAGAAAGAGGACGACCCAGTAATGAGCTGGCGACAGGCAGTGGAGAGAGACCTCAGACATGTTGACAGAGGATGGAAGTGACACCAGCAGAAGATGGAGTGACACCAGCAGGACTGGTGTGAGGACCCTGCACAGTGGAGCGCCTTGACTGCCTCTTGCGTCGCGAAAGCATCCAAGTCTAGTAAGTAAGTAAAGCGCGGTATTTCTGTCCCTGCTTTGCCTTTGATCAGCGCTCTAGACAAATTAAGTTACTCCAGTCTTTCCTGCCTCTTTTATAACAGCCGTCAACACATTTTACTGCACAGTATCATCCATAGAGTGCGCTCATCATCTAAGTTCTACCCAAGCACCTCCACCAACCGCCCCGTCCGTTTTTCCCTCCACCCCCCACAAGACCACCCCCCCCCTCCCACACACTTCTCTCTCTCTCTCTCTCTCCTCTCTCTCTCTCTCTCTCACACCACACACACACACACATACATACACCACACATACGCGTGTGCGGCGCGCGCGCCGCGCGCACCACACACACACACACGCACTCGCACACACGACCCGCACACACACACACACACACACACACACACACACCACACACACACACACACACACCCACGCACGCACGCACACCACCACCACGCACGTCACACACAACACACACACACACACCACACACACACCACACAACACCCACACTCACACACGCTTCTGCTTTGTCGTGCTGCTCAGACTGTTCGTCAAAGGCGTCAAAGAAATCATCGTCATCTGAGCCCTCGTCACCTGCACAGACCGCCATTTATCCATCAAGAGCTGCAAAAAAACAGAGGAAAGGGGAGGAAGGGGGGGGGGGGGGGCGGAGGTTGAGGGTTGAGCAGAAGGGGGTGGGTGGGGAGGAGGAGAGAGACGCAATCTGTGCAAACATAAACTATTGCCACTGTTAACTGAACTTGCCTATCCTCCCCCCCCCCCCCCCACCCCCCACCGACTGATCTTCCTTCCCACTTCCTCTATCCCCCCCTTTCCAAATGGACAATGGTCAAAGAATTATTAGTGTAGTCATTAATACACGGGGTTTTCGTTATCCCATAATGATGAACAGTTCTTCTCTCTGCATATCGTTCCTGATTTGACACAGTACAAATTTACACAACCCTGCCAAAAACACAGCCAAGGGAAGTTATCTGGTTGGTAGGGTTGGGGGGAGGGGGGGGGATGTGTGTGAATTAGGACCCATATTCGAAACCCTCATTTTGAAGAGCTGCCATTTGTCACATGTTAAGGTCGGATTCAGTTCAACAATTAACGTGTCAGTTGGTGTGTTTATCTGGTATTCATTCATTAAACATTAAAACTTTTCTTATCAAAACTGAATTCACTTTGACCGTTAACAGAAACGGAAACACTAGGGAGAGAAATGAAGTATGCAGGGCGCGTGAACGGCGGGGTTTCCTGCTTTGTCTGATTCTAGTGGATTACTCTGGCAGTAAATGGACATCTGATCCTGTTCAAGGAAAGTTAAGGGGGCGGAAGAGGGCATCGGGCGCCCCCTTCCACCCTGACGAGCTCTGCCTACGGTGAACTTTTATCGAATCCCAGCCCCCATCGTCATTGAGCTATGAGACGTTAAATCATTCAGCCTTCTTTGGTTTTATACGGTTCTAACAGTAACCTGTCAACGACCTGCTATTCTTTCAGAGTTATCTTCCTCAAACGCAGGCACACAACACACACACACACCACACACACCACACACACACACACACACACACACACACACACAAATACACGCGCGCGCACGCACGCACGCACGCACACTCCGTACGCACGCACACACAAAGCAAATACATACTACTACACATAAACACAACCACATATACACATACATATATATAACACATATACATACATAAGCGCGCGCGGACACACCCACACACACACACACACACACACACACACACACACACACACAAATACACGCGCGCGCACGCACGCACGCACGCACACTCCGTACGCACGCACACACAAAGCAAAATACATACTACTACACATAAACACAACCACATATACACATACATATATATACACACATATACATACATAAGCGCGCGCGGACACACACACACACACACACACACACACACACACACACACACACACATTCTCTATCTCTCTCTCTCTCACAACACACACACACACACACACACACACACACACACACACACATTCTCTCTCTCTCTCTCTCTCTCTCTCTCACACACACACACACACACACACACACACACACACACACACACGCACACACACACACACATCTCTCTCTCTCTCTCTCACACACACACACACACACACACACACACACACACACACACACACACACACACCACACACACGCACGCACGGACGCGAACACAAACAAAGCTGGGATCGGTGTTGCATGCCTGTGCACGTGGCTCCCAACTGCGCTGAATGCAATTCCATCAAGGAAACACACGAGATTCGGAACCCTGGTTTACTGTTTCACCGACACAATTAGTCTGGATACTGAAGAGAGCGGGGAGAAGGATACCACCCGGAAGAACACCCAACTCCTGCTCGTTGATGTCGGACATCACGGTGCCTTCACAAACTTGAAACTGTCGATCTGCCAGAACATTTTCCGATCAAGAGAGACGGTCTTGGAGACCCTGATCATTAAGGTCCATGTAAAATTTTTTTTTCTGTGTTATCATAAGCTTTCTCCGAGTCAAAAAAAAGTTTGTAGTAGTTGGCAGACAGGCTAAATGCTGTGGAATGGTACTTGTGGAAACTGCACTGTTCCATGGCCAAAAGGCCATCAGTATCCAACCACCACACGAGTCGACAGTTTTTTTTCATCGGGTTACAGTGACCACTATGGTCAGAAATACAAGATGAAGAACAATCGGGATTTTTTTTTTATAAAACTTTTTTTCAAACTCAATACAATGCCAAGCAGTGCTACACAAAGCATCTTAATACAAAAGATTACTTACATAAAACATTAAACAAAATAAATACAATCCAAATAAAATTCAATGATGCAAAAGAATGCACAATAACACATTCCAGTACTAAAACACAACACTTACATTACCATACAACGTACCACAAAACAGCACATAATAGTAATACACAGAATAACAAAAACACAATAACAGAACACAGCGCAACACAATACAATACAGGACAATACAAGAAGGTTTGTTTTTTTTTGTCCAAACAAAAATACTCAGTTGCTCGATACGAGAGGACTTATCACTAACACGGTTTGCCCAATACAAACAAACAACATGTCCTGGGTACTCAAGCATCCTTACTCTCCAGCCCGAATGCGGCCCGCGAGGTCGGCTGGGCTCTAAGCAGCAACAACACTTCATCCTTACAGTCCCACTCCAGGAGCCTCAAGAGAATATCCTACAGTGTGGACTGTCGACTCTATTTTGGGACCTAAGTAAGCTCTCTTATTCAACAGTAAGAATGCAGACCAACAAGGTTTCGCGTACAAAGGAGGAGAAGGAGGGGGGCCGAGGGTGGGGTGGGAAGAGAGGGGTGGAAGGACAGTGGAAGGCGGGTAGGAAGAGAGGACGATGGCGGGGGTGGGAGGTGGGGGGGGGTGGGAGAAAACAGCAGGGACAACAACCGACTTTAGCTAGAATCGCACCGCGGGGAGGGGGAATGTCTGGCTTCCTTGGCGAAGACTCATACACAAAGCCACCACTTTAAAACTATCCCATCGTCTGCCTTTCTGTACATCTGTAGATAATCCCTTATCTCTGAAAAAAATCCTCTCTCTCGAAGACAGATTTGCATCTGGGGTTCAACAGTGTGGTATACGACTGCATAGTCGTGGCTGTCGTTCGTAAGCAGCTTACAGACCATGTACCTGTGCTTAATTCACAGCTGATTTGTATGTATACTCACACCATACAAGATCTATTATACACGCCCATGCCCCCACACAAAGACTGGTGTCGAGAGAGATCGGGAGAGAGAGAAAGGGGGTGGGGATAAAGTGAGGCAGGAAGGAGAAGTAGTGAGAGAGAGAGAGAGAGGACAGCAAGAGAGAGAGAGAGAGAGAGAGAGAGACAGAGAGATCACAGACAGACAGACAACAGACAGACAGGGAGACAGGACAGACAGAAGAAGACAAGCAGACAGTAAATAAACACAGAGAGAGACAGAGATAGTGAGAGGGACAGACAGAGAGAGCGAGAGACAGACGACAGACAGATAGACAGACAGCAGACAGATACAGAGAGAGAGATGGTCACAGAGTGCCTGCCGCCAAATGGACTCCGTACGATACCCTACTTATGTATACAAGCTAAGATAACATAAGAATTTACATCACACAGAAGATTATAAATAACATACAATCTTCAAACTCCGCTGTTCCGACATGCACTGTAAAGTTCGTATCAACTGTACAGTACAGTATGTCACTGGTGCCGTCAGAAATGTGCTGCACCCAACCTCGGTATACTTCAAACACAAAGCCTGCTCTGACCTCACGAAAACTTTCTATATGTTCGACATGTTTGTAAACTCTGTCGTTTTATGCATGCTTGTCTTTTAATGATTGCTGTTTTAAACCCCATTTTTTTCAGCTTCTACCCTTTCTTTTTTTTTTGGGAGGGGGGTGGTAGGGGGTAGGGTGGGGATGGGAGTGGGTGGGGGGGGGGGGGGGGGGGAAATGGGCTCGGGGAGAGAGATGTGTGTCGTTTCTATCTTTTTGTTTTAATCTACAGTATGAAAAAATGACCATATTGATGTTTGGTTTTGTCTTTTGCTCTGTTATTAAGAGACATGCTTAAGGTAAAAAAAAAAAAAAAAAAACTCAAAACAAGAGAAATGGGGCCGGAATAGCTCAGCTGGTAGAGCGCCGGACTCGTAATCCAAGGGTTGCGAGTTCGAATCTCCTCCGCCGAGCCTTTTTTCGGTACAGGGGGATTTTTCCCTCGGAGTTAACATTACTTCTGACTCCATTCCTCATTCAGTCCTTCGAATGAGACTATAAACCGAGGTTCCGTGTGTGAACGCACGCATAACATCTTGCACACACGTAAAATCCCATCACCAACTTTTCGGAAGAGAAGGCCAGTTTGACCGTTGGTATGGATGACACGTTTCACATAGCATGCACCCTGCGTGAGAAATTGAAAGAATAAAGGAAGTTAGGACATCGAGTGAACGATATTGACTTGATGACACGGGAAACGACTGAATGAAGCGCCAGCTGGCAGCTCTTCAGTCGGCACTACCATGTAGGCAGCCCGTTGTGTAAACGAGTGTGGATTGTAAAGCGCTTAGAGCTTGGTCTCCAGCTGAGAATAGGCACTATAAGTATCCATTATTATTATTATTATTATCATTTAAGACAGACGTGTTAAAATACTGCTAGAGTTTGCAGGGCACAGAAAGCATGAGGACAAGAAGAGACTGAACTAGGATTTGAAAAGCACTGGAAGCAGAGCTTAGCAGAGAAGGGAAGGGAAGAGAAGGGAAGGGAAGAGAGGAGTGTATGGATTGTGAGGAGGTTTGAATCGAAATCAATCAGGGAAGGAGGAATAGGATGAGCAGGGAGCGGGGAGGGGGGTTAAGACGGAGAGAGAAGGGAACTCAGTGAATATTAAAATCGTTAGGGGGAGTAGATAATTCTACATCTAAAATCCATCGCGGAGAATCGTAATGGTGAAAATTAATTGAGGTGGAAGATGAAATCGTTGAACTGGGAGGCTAGAGGGCAGAGAGGACGTGTGTGTGTGTGTGTGTGTGTGTGTGTGTGTGTGTGTGTGTGTGTGTGTGTGTGTGTGTGTGTGTGTGTGTGTGTGTGTGTGTGCATGCGTGCGTGCGTGCGTGCGTGCGTACGTGCATGTGTGTGTGTGTGTGTGTGTGTGTGTGTGTGTGTGTGTGTGTGTGTGTGTGTGTGTGTGTGTGTGTGTTGTGTGTGTGTGTGTGTGTGTGTGTGTGTGTGTGTGTGTGTGTGTGTGTGTGAGAGAGAGAGAGAGAGAGAGAGAGAGAGAGAGAGAGAGAGAGAGAGAGAGAGAGAGAGAGAGTGACAGACGTGTGCTGATGGGTGGAAAATTACATCGACGAGACCCGGGGCAGCCAGCGTGATGTAATACTGATCAAAGTGCCGGCACTGTGTGACAATGGCCATTTTTTGTTTTACTTCCTACGTTACGGCTGCAGTGTGAGTACTGACCAAAAGATAACCAAAACATTAATCAGGATTCCTGAACACGAAAATGGGTGGTGTCAAACATTCGTCAATGCCCATACTACTCCACAGTCCACTATGCCAAAGAACAGCGTTGGTCCACGGGAACTGACTTGTAAGCTATTGCTACCTTCAAGGTAAAATACACACGAACACACACAAAGGTATATGAAGAAAAGCTTATTTAATGCAAAGAAGAGAGAGAGAGAGAGAGAGAGAGAGAGAGAGAGAGAGAGAGAGTGTGTGTGTGTGTGTGTGTGTGTGTTTGTTTGTGTCTGTGTGTCTGTGTGTGTGTCTGTGTGTCTGTGTGTGTATCTATCTATCTATCTATCTGTCTATCTATCTGTCTGTCTATCTATCGGTCAGTCGGTCGACCGATCCTTCGATCGATCTGTTTTTCTGTCTAGATCTACTAATCCATTTTTTTTCTTTCTTTCTGTTCAATC
>JADBJO010014667.1:37286-42286 GCA_016801955.1 Conus betulinus
GGATGATGTAAGTGTGCTGCTGTGTGAATCAAACGACGACGTCGTTCAAGAATCACACACACACACACACACACACACACACACACACACACACACACACACACACACACACACACACACACACACACACACACACACACACACACACACACACACACACACATTGGTGGGCTTGTGAACAGTGTAAAAAGACACAGCAGTGTTAACCGACTTGTTGGCACTGCCACAAAACACTAAATACATGGGCTGAAAAGTTTTGATACACACGAGAACGACACCAGGCTACACAGTTGTCTTCGACATGGGACAACCTCAGAGGATGAAAATTATCAACACAGGACAGACACGGGATGAAAGGTGTCGACACGGAACAGGGTAAACTGATTTAAAGCAACAGCACAACAACAACACAACAACAACAAACTGATCTGGAAGCATACACGCATACGCACATGCGGGCGCTCGCGTGCCCCCGCGCGCCCGCGCGCGCGCGAACCCGGAACGCGGGCGCGCGCACACACACACACACACACACACACACACACACACACACACACACACACACACACACACACACACACATACATTGGTGGGGCAACAACTGCGAGATAACGCACGCATGCGAGGAAACACAAAAATCCGTGATCGTCTCCCTTATTTTCTCTCTCTCTCTCTCTCTCTCTCTCTCTCTCTCTCTCTCTCTCTCTCTCTCTCTCTCTCTCTCTCTCTCTCTCTCTCTCTCTCTCTCTTAGATCAATGTTAGTAGTAGGGTAGGTAGGTATAATATCATCACCCCTAACCCCACCCCACCACTCCATCTGTCAAGAAAAAAAAAAAAAAAAAAAAAGCAAAGCAATTAAGAAAGTGGAGCAGTCGTATCGTGACACTGTACAACAGATCTATAAGTAGCATTGTCACAGGACATGTCATGTCATGTCATTCATGTCACGTATTTAGTATGAGAATCAGCGTTCATTTGCACACAGTTTTGACATGTTATTTTTGTGTTAATGTTGTTTGCTAACCCCCACCCCCCCCCACCCCCTCTATCTCGGCCCTCCCTGAACCTTCTCTCCTCTAACATAATGCATACACTGATCACTTGACGTTCTGTGTTGTTCTGATCCTCTGTTAACAAAACTGGTGTCTGTTACCCCCCCCCCCCCCCCCCCCCCCTTCGTCCTCCCTCCCTCCCCCCTCCTCTGCCATCCACCCACCCATCCACCCCCTCACCCTATCCCAAACACGCACAGATAATCAACGTCGATATGTGAGAGAGGACATGTTTGCATGGAACTGTTCGATCAAGATTTCTTGACTGGCGCCAGCCCGTTGTGCTGGTTGTTGTTGTTGTTGTTTCACTTTGATCTAAAGGAAATCTTTTAGTTCTGGTGTACTGATCTACGGCCAATCATTTATCTTCTCTGTCGTGCTTTGGTACGATTGAGTAGGAAAACGAAAAAAACAAACAAACAAACAAAGAAGAAACACACAAAAATCTTCAATGAAACATATAAGCAATAGCATATCAAAACATATACCTAAACGGATAAATACGTCTTTAAAGGTGCGCGCGCTTGCTTGTGTGTGTGTGTGTGTGTGTGTGTGTGTGTGTGTGTGTGTGTGTGTGTGTGTGTGTGTGTGTGTGTGTGTGTGTGTGTGTGTGTGTGTGTGTGTGTGTGTGTGTGTGTGTGCGCGCGCGTCTCTCCCGTCTTTGTGTGTATGTATGTGTGTCTGTGTGTTCATATTCGTCCGATTACGTATATGTTTTCATACGTCATCGCCTATACGTATCTATTTGTCTTTCGTATTATGTCACAAGTCCTGAAGATGAGCGAAACGTTGAAGATATTTTTTTTTTTGTTGTTGAATTGTTTTTTTGTTGTGACTGGCGACAGCCTGTTGTAGTGGGTGTGTTCTTGTGTTTTAGTTTGGTCAAGAAGAAGGAACTTGGTGTGGTGTGTGTGTGTGTGTGTGTGTGTGTGTGTGTGTGTGTGTGTGTGTGTGTGTGTGTGTGTGTGTGTGTGTGTGTGTGTGTGCGCGCGCGCGCGCGCACACTTGTCTTGTCTGCGCGTGGTCTGTCGCGTGTTTGTGTGTATGTATGTGTGTCTGTGTGTTCATATTCGTCCGATTACGTATATGTTTTCATACGTTATCGCATATATGTATTTATTTGTCTTTTGTTTTATGTCACAAGTCCTGAAGATGAGCCAAACGTTGAAGATTTTTGTTTTCTGTGTTGTTGATTGTTCTTGTGTTTTAGTTTGGTCAAGAGGAAAGAACTTGGTATCGATGTGTGTGTGTGTGTGTGTGTGTGTGTGTGTGTGTGTGTGTGTGTGTGTTCTCATTTTACTTAAATGTAAAACGTCTCCCTGTTCATTTTCCTTTAAGATTTTTATGTCATCGAGATGGTATTTGGTATTTGTATCGTTGTCGTTTCTCTTAATTTATTTATTTTTTTTTTTTTTATTTTTTTTAAATGTCGGTACAACAATGTTAATCTGACAGTAAATGGTTCCAGTCAGTCAGTGTGTGTGTGTGGTGTGCGTACGTTTTGTTTGTGTAGGATGACGCAGCCTGTCAAGTGCGAAACTCTTGAGCAACAGAACTGTTCCAGCCCACTGAGGAAAAGGGAGAGGTGGTCCTGAAAAGGACCTGAAATTGAAAATGGAAGCCGGTGTGGAGCAAGGAAGACAGGCTGCTTAAGCCTTGCCACCTGGGGCCTTGGTCTGCGACTTCTTGGGCAGGAGCACCGCCTGGATGTTGGGCAGCACACCACCCTGTGCGATGGTGACGCCTGACAGGAGTTTGTTCAGCTCCTCGTCGTCGTTACGGATGGCCAACTGCAGGTGACGGGGGATGATCCTGGTCTTTTTGTTGTCGCGCGTCAGCGCGTTTCCTGCCAGCTCCAGCACTTCGGCGGCCAGATACGAGCACAGCGGCCAGGTAGACGGGAGCTCCGGCACCTACACGCTCGGCATAGTTGCCCTTGCGCAGGAGACGATGGATACGACCCACGGGGAACTGAAGTCCGGCTCGGGAAGAACGGGACTTGCTCTTTCCCTTGACTTTTCCTCCTTTGCCGCGACCAGACATGATGACGATGACGACGGGTACAGAACGTGCTCTACGTAGCAAAGTGTGTTGGGCGCTTTCAGCAAGCGAGTGTGGGCCGGTTACGGACGCGCATGTGAATATAGAGCCTCGCTGACGGCCCTGCCTTGTGCGACAGGGAAAACCAACGGCGTTCACGCCGTGAGGCGCGCAGCCGCCGAGCGAACTCAGCCACTATAAATTCCCAGCCGGGGGGTCGGCGGCGGCATTTCTCGACAGAGCAAACGACTGTAGTCAAAGCATGCCACCGAAAGTGAGCTCGCCGAAAGGCGCCAAGAAGGCCGGCAAGGCCAAGGCCGTTCGCACCGGGGACAAGAAGCGCAAGAGGAAAAGAAGGAAAGCTATGCCATCTACATCTACAAGGTGCTGAAGCAGGTGCACCCAGACACTGGTATCAGCAGCAAAGCCATGTCTATCATGAACAGCTTCGTCAACGACATCTTTGAGAGAATCGCTGCCGAAGCTTCCAGACTGGCCCACTACAACAAGCGCTCTACCATCACCAGCCGCGAGATTCAAACGGCTGTGCGCTTGCTGCTGCCAGGTGAGCTGGCCAAGCACGCCGTCAGTGAGGGCACCAAGGCGGTGACCAAGTACACCAGCAGCAAGTAAACCTGCGCGCGTCTGCTTGTCTCCCAAATCGACCCCCAAACTAACTAGGCCCTTTTCAGGGCCACCCATTTTCCTGAGCGGGATGGTTTGTGTCTCGTTGCTCTCAAGAGTCGTCGTTGCCCCCCCTCTTCCCCTTTCGTTTGTTTGTGTCTCGTTGATAATAACGATATAGCCTAGGATGATGTGACGGGAAGAAGATGAACCCACAATCCACCAAGAAAAAGCAAGAGAGAGATAAGGAGAGACAAAAAAAAAGAAAAAAAAAAGCCCAGCAAACAAGACAGTGGAGCAGTCGTGCCCTACGACAGATCTATATTTTGCATTGTCACAAGGCATGTCATGTCATGCCATGTCATGTTAGGTATTTGGCCTGAAGATCAGCGTTCATTTGCACACAGTTTGACATGTTATTTTCATGTTGATGTTGTTGTTTTCTTCGGGTTTTCTATTGGAGTTGGTGGTGGTGGTGATGTTGTGTGTTGTTGTTGTTGTTGTTGTTGTTGTTTTGCAGCAGTCTGTGTTGGCCAAAGTGGTTTGAAAATGTGGTGGCAGAAAGAAAGAAAGACACAGCGTCTAGGCTGCTAGATGGGGGAGGGTGGGAGAGTGCGTGCAGAAGCTACGTTGTTGAGTTGAACACAGACAGACTGACTGACTGATGTGTGATGGCATGAAAAAATAAATAGGTAAATAAATTAAAAAAAACAAAACAAACAAACAAAACAACAACAACAAAAAAAATATATATATAGAAATCAGTCACTATAGGACTTTCTCCCCTTTTGGTAGTAGAAATTGTGGATGTCAGAGAAAAGAATAACACACACACACACACACACACCCAAAAAAAAAAAAAAAAAAAAAAAACAACAACAAAAAAAAATGCAGATCATCAGGGAAACGAACCCTGGTCTCCCGTTTGACAGGTGGACACGCTAACAACTAGACTACCGAACAAGTATCAGAGGCCACCTTCCACTTAAGCTTATAAAGAAAGACACAGCGTGTAGGCTGCTAGATCGTGAAGGGTGGGGGGAGTGCTTGCAGAAACTACGTGGTTGAGTTGAACACACGGGCAGACAGACTGATGTGGTGATGGTGTGACTGGCGCAGGGAGCAGAATAATAAGCTGGAGGCGAGCCTTGATTCAGCGGCAGGCAGGCAGGCCGGCAGGCAGGTGTAGATCAGGGAACAGGCTAGATTCAGAGCAGAACAGATGGACCGGTGGTGGGGGTGGGCTGAGGATTGGACACAAGATTGGCGGCGGCGTCGTCGCA
>JADBJO010014668.1:0-25000 GCA_016801955.1 Conus betulinus
AAACATCAATGACACAGATTAATGACAAAATTGATTTGAACAGCATGTTTTGTCACTTTATAGTCCCACTACCCATCTTTTCAAAAGTCAGAACGCCAGAGATATACACTAAAACACAGTCAGTAATGCGTGTGTCCGCCATTTGAGTGGATGCACGCGATACATCCTTTGCCGAATGCCTTAGATGCTAAGAAACAATGATGAAAGAAAATGACAATCTAACATACAATTCAATATGTCTTGTTACTGAAGTATTTCTTATCAGATTTTAAGCGTACTGTCAGACTGGTTTCCCCTTTGCTCTTTTCAACATAGAGATGGTTTATTGCATTCAAAGCATTGAAACTGAACGAAACAGGTAACGGCCTACAGAAGTATTGTTGAAACAGTATTTTACCACGTTAAGATGGTTAATTCCTGTATGAGACGCAAAGCAGTTTAGTGGTTTGCTTTCTGAAAGTAGCTTATCAGTATCTTTTCTTAATTATCTATTGTGCTGTTGGCGTCATCATCATCATCATCATTTCCACCAAAATCAGGATAATCACCACGATCATTCCCATCCTCATCTCATCCAATGAGATCAAATGGACAGAATGAAGGAAGTAAGAAAATCGAGTGAACAATAGTGAATGATATGGACTAGATGACACGAGAAACGACTGAATGAAGCGCCAGCTGGCAGCTCTACAGTCAGCACTACCCAGGTAGGCAGCCCGTTGTGTAAACGAGTGTGGATTGTAAGGCGCTTAGAGCTTGGTCTCTCGCCAACAATAGGCGCGATATAAGTATTCATTCTAATCTAATTGTAATGGGGAGCAAAATATCGGTCAAACCTCTTTTTCATCTGAGAAGATAGCAGTCTGTCTCTCTGTCAGAATATACGCGCGCGCGCGCGCGTGTGTGTGTGTGTGTGTGTTGTAACGTATTGGCCTGGGGTGTCGAGTGATGCACTGTGTTTGTGGCCGTTTAAACTATCCACAGTGTTTGAATGCCTACCAAGGGAGTTAATATGTTCTAATTGCGTGGGTTCAATCTAAATCAATGTGCGGGTTTCAGTTAGCTGTGTGTGGTCGGCTGGGCGTCAGAGAAACTGACAACTGTCCTTCATGGTGGCTCAGAACAAGGGAGATAACCTTCCTTAAAGTACGTGGCTGTGGAGTCAGCCCAATACTCCCCGTATTAAGAGATCCCCAGCTCAGTACACCCCCTGCTCCATATCTGCCTTGTACACTACTCCCACAGCTCGATACTCTACCCGTCTGCCGATGACGCGCGTACGCGTGTGTATGTGTGTGTGTGTGTGTGTGTGTGTGTGTGTGTGTGTGTGTGTGTGTGTGTGAGAGAGAGCGCAAGCGTCCGCACGCGCGTTTCCGTTAACTGTGGTATGCAAAGATTTCCTTTGGTTACCCACAGCCCCAGAACGACAGCTTCTTTCCGTCATGGACACAGGGGCAGTAGACAGCATGGGGACTATTAAGCAGGGGTAAGGCAGAGCAGAGGGAAGATCAAGCAGGATCAGAAGGGAGGGGTGGGGGTTGGGGGGTGGGGGGTAGGGGTATTGTACAGCAATTTGACTTATTATCCGATATCCCAGATCAACATTGAATGATCTATCTTGTCTTCTGACAGGATGACATCCCTCCTCGCTTTGCCATTCACACCCCTAGTGTTTTCCTCATGCAAGTGATTGAGTATTCATCCCCCCCCCCCCCCAAATCCCTCGTTTCTACACCAAGACCTTCAGCACTCTAAGATGCCTTTTTCAGGGCTGACTGAAATCTGTGCATTAGCTACAATTATTATTATTTTTTTATTAAGAGTTAAGACATATGAACTCTGTTTATCTAAACAAACGAAAAACGTTTTTGAGTGGTTTAAACATCTATAAGCACAGTGTATGTATGAACACCACAAACAAAAATTGGAATGGAAAAAAAGGTTGATAGAGACACACATTCAGAGACAAAGAAATCAAGGGAATAACAGGACAGAGAGGTCTTTAGACAGACCCATCAACAAAGACGCTGTGGTGGTTATCAAGAATGGAGGAGTATAACTTGCCAGTCAGTAACAGCTGGATCGCATTGTTAACCTTCTATTCTAACATTCTCTTACTGTGCTTGCGAATCAGAGCTTGCAAGCGCTCAATCGATCGAGATGGTCTATTATGCTTCTCGAATTCCTGCTGGCATATCTGTAACATGGAGGGAAAAAATGTATAACGTGTTTTGGTTGTCGTGGCACGCACGTAGAAATAACTTTTAAGAGAAATGAGTTACTGGACATGGTAAATTTTGCCATTGTTTCTTAGATTTCCTTTCTTGCCCTTCCTGCCTCTCCTGGACAGTTATTTGCTTCCAGAGAATGTTGTCAGAGTAGTAATGTCTTAGGTGTCTATTGGTTTAGAATGCAATAATTTATCTGTCGGTGTATTTTCTTTTAATTATTTCACATATTCCTTCGATCACTTTCTCAGGCGGTTTTATTTATATCTCTACATATTGTAACGTTTCGAAGTATTAGCACGTCTTGACAAGGACTTCAATTTTTGGGTGGAGCTGTTCATGCTCCAATGAATATAAAACGTGAAAATCTTAGATAAACACAAAGTAATAAACTACCAAGGGAGTTATGTATGAACAAAAAATGTTATGTAAATTCATGACTAATATAATAGTGTTTTTTGGATGTAAAATAAAGGTTTTGTATACTCCAACTGACCACCAAAGGGGCTGTATCAAGACTGTCAATGCATAATAATCAACATACATACACAGCAATCGCACAATTCTTTAAATGCATCTGTTAATAAACACGCCATGCGTGTGTTGTTTTTTCTATTTTATTGTCTGAGGAAAGTCGTTGATCCGTATCAAAAATTGAAAAATTACTCCAAAGGGGTCATCCCTTAACGACTATTCAAATGGCATAAAACTGGTTCTTCTTTACGGCCCTTCCTAGAATATACTGCTCAAAACAATTGAAAGGCCAATTGCAAATTCTCTCGCTATTTCACAGCAGAATGGAAACAACCCAAAACAATGCTTTCAAACTTTACTTAAGCCATTAATCAAAATATCAATGACACAGATTAATGACAAAATTGATTTGAACAGCATGTTTTGTCACTTTATAGTCCACTACCAATCTTTCAAAAGTCGGAACGCCAGAGATACACTAAAACACAGTCAGTAACGCGTGTGTCCGCCATTTGCGTGGATGCACGCGATACACCCTTTGCCGAATGCCTTAGATGCTAAGAAACAATGATGAAAGAAAATGACAATTTAACATACACATTAATATGTCTTGTTATTGAAGTATTTCTTATCAGATTTTAATCGTACTCTCAGACTGGGTTATTCCCCTTTGCTCTTTTCAACATAGAGATGGTTTATTGCATTCAAAGCATTGAAACTGAACGAAACAGGTAACGGGCTACAGAAGTATTGTTGAAACAGTATTTTACCACGTTAAGATGGTTAATTCCTATATATGAGATGCAAAGCAGTTTAGTGGTTTGCTTTCTGAAAGTAGCTTATCAGTATCTTTTCTTAATTATCTATTGTGCTGTTGGCGTCATCATCATCATCATTTTCACCAAAATCAGGATAATCACCACGATCATTCCCATCCTCATCATCAGATGAGATCAAATGGACAGAATGAAGGAAGTAAGAAAATCGAGTGAACAATAGTGAATGATATGGACTAGATGACACGAGAAACGACTGAATGAAGCGCCAGCTGGCAACTCTACAGTCAGCAATACCCAGGTAGGCAGCCCGTTGTGTAAACGACTGTGGATTGTAAAGCGCTTAGAGCTTGGTCTCTCGCCAACAATAGGCGCGATATAAGTATTCATTCTAATCTAATTGTAATGGGGAGCAAAATATCGGTCAAACCTCTTTTTTCATCTGAGAAGATAGCAGTCTGTCTCTCTGTCAGAATACACGTGTGTGTGTGTGTGTGTGTGTGTGTGTGTGTGTGTTGTAATGTATTGGCCTAGGGTGTCGACAGATACACTGTGTTTGTGGCCGTTTAAACTATCCACAGTGTTTGAATGCCTACCAAGGGAGTTAATATGTTCTAATTGCGTGGGTTCAGTTTAAATCAATGTGTGGCTTTCAGTTAGCTCTGTGTGGTCGGCTGGGCGTCAGAGAAACGACAACTGTCCTTCATGGTGGCTCAGAACAGGGGAGATAACCTTCCTTAAAGCACGTGGCTGCGGAGTCAGCCCAATACTCCCCGTATTAAGAGATCCCCATCTCAGTGCTCTCCCTGCTCCATATCTACCTTGTACATGACTCCTGTAGCTCGATACTATACCCGTCTGCCGATGACGCGCGTACGCGTATGTATGTATGTATGTGTGTGTGTGTGTGTGTGTGTGTGTGTGTGTGTGTGTGTGTGTGTGTGAGCGCGAGAGTCCGCACGCGCGTTTCCATTAACTGTGGTATGCAAAGATTTCCTTTGGTTACCCACAGCCCCAGAACGACAGCTTCTTTCCGTCATGGACACAGGGGCAGTAGACAGCATGGGGACTATTAAGCAGGGGTAAGGCAGAGCAGAGGGAAGATCAAGCAGGATCAGAAGGGAGGGGGGGGGGTTGGGGGGTGGGGGTTAGGGGTATTGTACAGCAATTTGACTTATTATCCGATATCCCAGATCAACATTGAATGATCTATCTTGTCTTCTGACAGGATGACATCTCTCCTCGCTTTGCCATTCACACCCCTAGTGTTTTTCCTCACGCAAGTGATTGAGTATTCATCCCCCCCCCCCCCCCCCCCCAAATCCCTCGTTTCTACACCAAGACCTTCAGCACTGTAAGATGCCTTTTTCAGGGCTACTGAAAGCTGTGAATTAGCTACATTTATTATTATTTTTTATTAAGAGTTAAGACATATGAACTCTGTTTATCTAAACAAACGAACGTTTTTTTGAGTGGTTTAAACATCTATAAGCACGGTGTATGTATGAACACCACAAACAAAAATTGGAATGGAAAAAAGGTTGATAGAGACACACATTCAGAGACAAAGAAATCAAGGAATAACAGGACAGAGAGGTCTTTAGACAGACCCATCAACAAAGACCCGTGGTGGTTATCAAGAATGGAGGAGCATAACTTGCCAGTCAGTACAGTTGGATCGCATTGTTAACTTTCTATTCTAACATTCTCTTACTGTGCTTGCGAATCAGAGCTTGCAAGCGCTCAATCGATCGAGATGGTCTATTATGCTTCTCGAATTCCTGCTGACATATCTGTAACATGGAGGGAAAATATGTATAACGTGTTTTGGTTGTCATGGCACGCACGTAGAAATAACTTTTAAGAGAAATGAGTTACTGGACATGGTTATTTTTGCCATTGTTTCTTAGATTTTCTTTCTTGCCCTTCCTGCCTTTCCTGGACAGTTATTTGCTTCCAGAGAATGTTGTCAGAATAATGTCTTTGGTGTCTATTGGTTTAGAATGCGATAATTTATCTGTCGGTGTATTTTCTTTCCATTATTTCACATATTCCTTCGATCACTTTCTCAGGCGGTTTTATTTTTATATCTCTACATATTGTAACGTTTCGAAGTATTAGCACGTCTCAACAAAACCTCTGACTTACCATTATCCAATTTTTGGTTGGAGTTGTTTAGGCTCCAATGAATAGAAAACGTGAAAATTTTATGTAACACAAACTAATAAACTATTGACAGAATTATGTTTGAACAAAAAATGGTATGTAAATGTTGTTTTACCTTTCATGATCGACGTAATAGTACTTTGGATGTAAGATAAAGATTTTATATACTCCAACTTAGCACCAAAGGGCTGTATCAAGGCTTTCAATGCATTGTAATCAACATACATACACAGTAATCGCGCGATTCTTTAAATGCTTCTGTTAACAAATACACCATGCGTGTCCTGTTTTTTTTTATTTTATTGTTTGAGGAAAGACGTTGATCCGTATCAAAAATTGAAAGATTAACGACTTTTCAAACGCATAAAACTGGTTCTTCTATACGGCCGTTCCTAGAATATACTGCACAAAACAATTGAAAGGCCACTTGGAAATTCTCCCGCTATTTCGCAACAGAACGGAAACAACCCAAAGCAATGTTTTCGAACTTCACTTCAGCATTAATCAAAACATCAATGACACACACTAATGACAAAATCGATTTGAACAGCATGTTTTGTCACTTTGAAGTCTACCACCCATCTTTTCAAAAGTCAGAACGCCAGAGATACACTAAAACACAGTCAGAAACGCGTGTGTCCGCCATTTGCGTGGATGCACGCGATGCACCTTTGTCTCATGGATTGAGTCGGAGTCATCTGGGGTATTTGCCTGCCACTCGTGCTCAAGGAACAGCTGGCTGAGGTCAGCTGGTGGGGGATGAGTGCTTCGAAGTCGCCGGCCCAGCACGTCCCATAGGTGCTCGAGTGGGTTTAAGGTCCGGTGAGCAGGCTGGCCAGTCCGTGTAGATCACGAGTTGCTGCTGAAGAAAGTTGTCGACGACTCGAGCCCTGTGAGGTCTGGCGTTGTCGTCTTGAAGTACCGCGCCTGGTCCAATAGCTTGCAGCGCTGGCAGCACACAGGGGCTGCAGGATGCCATCCCTGTAGCCCACACCGTTGAGGTTGCCTTGCACCGTGTGCAGGGGGGTTCTGTAGTTCCGTGCCATCCCTCCCCACACCATTATGGATCCACAACCATAGCGATCACGCTCGCTCACGAGACCATCGTGATAGCGTTCTCCCTTGCCGCCGCCAGGCACGGTTCCTGCCGTCATGAAATGATAAGGCAAAGCAGGACTCGTCAGTAAACGATACTCTTGCCCACTGATCTCTGGTCCATGCTAAGTGACGCTGCGCCCAAGCCAAACGAGCAGCACGATGAGCTGGTGTCAGGACAGGACGGACGGGTGGTCGTCTTGAGCGCAGGTGTGCCTCTCTCAACCGGTTCCGAATGGTCTGGTCACTGACGGTGACATTGCAGGCTGCTTGCAGCTGTCCCCCTGAGTGTGTCGGAAGTGGCCGTTCTCTGCCTCAGAGCCGACAGGACAACAAACCTGTCCTGCTGCCTGGAGGTGGACCTTGAGCTTCTTGGACGTCTTCGCTCAGCAACACTTCCTATCTGGTTGAAGCAGTCTCTCAAAGTCTGAATGGGCGACTGACAGTCGACGACCAACCTCTCGCACCCCCACGCCCTCCTGAACCCACGCAATTGCCCGCCCTTGGTCATCTTGACTCAGTCGTTGTCTCTGGGGCATGGTTGCAAAAGTGCCGTGAACACAGGCATAAATGCCCACCAGTCAAAACTGGCTGACCTGTGTTCAGATAAGACATGGGTTGCACGTGCATTGCAGTATTCCTGCAGTTCAGATGTGCTCTGTTGCACAGGCATGTTTGATTTGCACCCTTTTTTTTGTGCAGTATGTGCACATTTTTCAGTTCACCGCTGTGATGTGCATGACACAGACTGAGTTGATTTCTGATCAAATTCAAGTTGACTGATCAGGCATGCAACCAAATTCAGTAAGTGTGGGTGGGTGCAGTGCCCTGTTATTGGAAAAAATAGTCAAACAAGGTACCCTAAAAAGTGGTAGTGGCCTTTCAATTGTTTTGAGCAGTATATAATAGTAAAACCTCTTTCAGATTTTGACGGATCTGGAAGAGCTTGTTTGTTAAACAACATCTGCGAGTTACATTTCTCTAGCCAGAGGTCTTTTACACAAGCCTGAGCTTTGGCTTTGGGATCTGTGCGAGGGGGACAGAGAAACCTGTTCAACTCTTTCTTTTGAGGAACTTGGGCAATTTGATCAAATCAAGTTGTTGCCTCGAATGTCCACATATTTGGTTGTGTGAAATTAATGTGTTAGCTCCGAAGGAAAAAATAGGGCAAGTTCCTAGACGTCAGATTTTTAATGACTCCGTTCTGTGACCAAACAGAATCAAAGTGATTGAATGGGGAGAGCAAAAGCTTAAATGTGGCTAAAAAATACTCACCTTCATGTTGGTCATTTGCAATTGGTTCCAAGGCTGTTATACCAGGACTGGGCAGTGGGCAATAAACTGGCACTGGTCATGAAATGCGCCAAAGACGTGAGTCTACTACGATCTCAAACAGCCAAGTCCTGGACTCCTGACAAGAGAAGGGACGAAGATGAATCACTGACGCCTTAAAACCAGCTGCGTTGGGCAGACTGGGCTCTTCAGTTTTGGATAAGAATTCATACAGGTGAAGGAAAACACCGAATCCAAACCTCCGCTGCCTTGTGGCTATTACCTCTTGTGGGAAAGGTTTCAGGAGGAAGAAGCCGGAGCCCTTAAGGCAGTCTGGTGATGAACTCCGTCGTCTTACCTGCAGCCATGGAGGCCGACAGTTGTGACGTTTTATTACAGCACTGCCAAGCAATCTTCTTGGCCGAGAGAGTAGGGACTGTCCCCGTGCAATATGTTTGCAACAATAAAAACATGCACTCACAGGTTCTTCTGCACAGCATTTATCCTACTACAGTCCTGTGACGTTGGGCAAGTGACTGGAGGGACAGGTGAAGATGATCACTGTGCAGTTCTGGTCATAAATCTGCGCATAGGTGACCTCCAGGCGAGTGGTCGGTGGGCTTTGACCAGGGGAAGGAAGACGTTGGACAGCAGCCAGGGCGACTGGGCAGCCCATATTGAGAAACGTTGGTGACCTCAAACTAAAAATTGCCTGACTTTCTTCAATCCTGAAATTACTTTGATATTTAAAGTTTTTGTGCTCCTCCTAAGATCCATGGTTGATCCTTAAACAATGGCGTTCTGACTGAAAATCTGAAATTGCTGTCAAAATGAGCTTGCCTCCTGTTTATCACCCTCCACAAAGTACCGTGCGCGCGCGCGCACACACACACACACACACACACACACACACACACACACACACACACACACACACACACACACACATCTGTATATACACACACATGCATGCGCGCACATACGCACACGCTCCCACATTTTTTTTTGCGTGTGTGTGTGTGTATGTGTGTGTGTGTGTATAAACAGAGAGAGAGAAAGAGAGAGAGAGAGAGAAAGAGAAGAAGAAGAAGAAGAGGAAGGGAAACAAAAAATAAAGCGTTGTTTCATCCTCCTTCAACATTTCCACCAGGTCTGGTCTTCCTCAGGTGACTTATTTAAAAACAAGTTTCAGCCACGTTAGCTCTCGGACATGACTAGTCAGGGACAAAGTTCACAACATTTCTGCCCAGCTCTTCCTCCTATCTCCCACCCCTCCCCTCCCCTCCCCCCTGCCTTTCTACCATCTCCCTCCCTATTTCTCCGGCCTTATGGTCTCCATACGTTCCTTTACGTGTTTCATTTCCTCTTCTTTTCCTGCTGTGTGAGGAAGGTTATCAGACACATGACGCTATTTAGGTGGCATATAAATGGGCAAGTTGGGATGCAGGGGAGGTAGAGAGGGATGACGTATGGAGAGAGGGGTGTAAAGATCAGTGAAACGTAGTTTGTAAGAGTGATGGTGATAAAACGGTCGAACATTAGGGAGGGCAACATCTATATCTCATCAGTAAAACGTAGTTTTTGTAAGTGATGGTGATAATAATACGGTCATAAACGATAGTAAGATACACACATAAATGTTAGACAAGGGGATAAAGAGAGCATGGGGTATCTATATTACAGTTAAAAAAAATTGAAGCAAATGGATAGATCATTTTTTTCATAAAAGTGAAAAATTACTACGTCAGCAGTGAACAAGATTCAGCTGATTAGAATGCGTTAGATGCTATAAACAATGATGAAAGAAATGACAATTTAACATACAAATGAATATGTCTAGTTATTGCAGTATTCTCATCAGTTCTTAAGCGTACTGTCAGACTGGTTATTCCCCTTTGCTCTTTTCAACTTAGAGATGCTTTATTGCATTCAAGGCATTCAAATTGAACCAAACAGGTATCGGGTTACAGAAGCATTGTTGAACAGTATTTTATCACGTTAGATGGTTAATTCCTATATGAGATGCAAAGCAGATTAGTGGTTTGTTTTCTAGTAGTAGCTTATCAATATCTTTTCTTAATTATTGAACGATTTCGATTTTTTAACAGCCATAGTAAAATATTTTTGCTAGATTTCAGCAAAAATGTTTTTTTAACAAAATATATAAGAATGTGTAGTCTGAAGAATGATAATTTTGGGACTTCTGTTTTTCTATTTATTTTCGAAACTGTATTTACTATATTATCACCACAAATGGTTAAATATTCCTGTATATTACACACATTTCGACCGAGGGTAGGAGTTATTTCCAAACGGATGAGAGTGAGCATTATTTGTGTGGAGCTGACATTATAGCTCTAAATCATAATACGAAAATCGACATAATTGAGTGAGTGAGTGAGAGAGAGATTTTTCTCCAATGTTTCGACCACGTGTGGACTTTTCTCAGGTCACTTAATCACAAACACGTCGCCCGCACCTGCCTAGTCGTTAGCTGTAGGACACTACAAGTCTGAGAGAAAGGTCACTGCGTTTCGATCTAACTCTTCCCTCCTACCTATTCCCTCACTCCCGTACTCTCTTCCTGTCTATTCCTCTGTCACTTGTGTTCTACATTGCTCTATCGCCTCTCTCCTGGTTTATTCGTTTCCTCCCACGTCCTGCGCTGCTGTAGCTATTCCACGTTCACTTCTCTTCCTGCTATGTCATGTAATTGATTAGGCATATGTCGCTCTTCAATTCTCCTATATGGGGCAAGTTGGGAGGTGGTGAGGGTGGAGGAGAGGGACGAAGATAGAGGGAAGGGGGTTAGAGAGAGAGAGGGTTAAACAATATCGTCAGTTTCCATATTCTTTATCGAGGAAGTTTTGTCGCATTGGGAGTTTTTGTGTTTTTAACATGGACTTTGGTTTGAAGTTAGCTGTAATTTATGGTGCTTTCAGCTTTGATGTGGTTCTGAGGTCATAGTTTATGATAATCATTTATTGTGCTGTTGGCGTCATCATCATCTTCATCATCATCATTATCATCATCATCATAATCATCATTTTCACCATGATCATAATCATAACCATGATCATTTCCACCCTCATCTCATCAGATGAGATCAAATGGACAGAAAGAAGGAAGTAAGGAAATTGAGTGAACAATATTGAATGATATGGACTGGATGACACGAAAAACGGATGATTCGAGAAACGACTGAACAAAGCGCCAGCTGGCAGCTCTACAGTCGGCGCTACCCAGGTAGACAGCCCGTTGTGCAAACGAGTGCGGACTGTAAAGCACTTAGAGTTTGGCCTCTCGCCAACAATAGGCGCTGTTTAAGTATTCATTCTAATCTAATTGTAATGGGAGCAAAATATCGGTCAAACCTTTCTTCATCTGGTAAGCGAACAGTCTGTCCAAATCAACCCTTCAGTCCGTTTGTCTATCTCTTTTTCTCTCTGTCAGAATATACATGTGTATGTGTGTGCGTGTGTGTGTGTGTGTGTGTGTGTGTGTGTGTGTGTGTGTGTGTGTGTGTGTGTGTGTGTGTGTGTGTGTGTGTGTGTGTGTGTGTGTGTGTGTGTGTGTGTGTGTGTGTGTGTGTGTGTGTGTGTGTGTGTGTTGTAATGTATTGGCCTGGGGTGTCGAGAGATACACTGTGTTTGTAGCCGTTTAAACTATCCACAGTGTTTGAATGCCTACGAAAGGAGTTAATATGTTCTAATTCCGTGGGTTCAATCTAAATCAATGTGTGGCTTTCAGTTAGCTCTGTGTGGTCGGCTGGGCGTCAGAGAAACTGACAAGTGTCCTTCATGGTGGCACGTGGGTTCGGAGTCAGCCCAATACTCCCCGTATTGAGAGATCCCCATCTCAGTACTCCCCCTGCTCCATATCTACCTTGTACATGACTCCTGTAGCTTGAGACTCTACCCGTCTGCCGATGACGCGCGCGTTCGTGTGTGTGTGTGTGTGTGTGTGTGTGTGTGTGTGTGTGTGTGTGCGTACGTCTGTGCGTGCGTGTGTGCGTGCACGCGTGCGCGCGCGTGCGCGCGCGCGCGCGCATGTGTGTGTGTGTGTGTGTGTGTGTGTGTGTGTGTGTGTGTGTGTGTGAGAGCGCGAGGGTGAACTCGCGCGTGTCTGTTAACTGTGATATGCTAAGATTTCCTTTGGTTACCCACAGCCCCGGAACAACAGCGTCTTTCCGTCATGGACACAGGGGCAATAGACAGCATGGGGAGTATGTTGCAGGGGTAAGGCAGAGCAGAGGGAAGGTCAAGCAGGATTGGGGGGGGGGGGGGCAGGGGGGAGCGGGTATTGTCCAGCAATTTGACTTCTTATCATCCAATGTCCCAGACCAACATTAAATGATCTATTTTATCTTCTGACAGGGTGACATCTAGCCTCACTTTGCCATTCACAGCCTTTGGGTTTTCCTCATGCAGGTGATTGAGTATTCATCTCCTCCAAATCCTTCGTTTCTACACCAAGACCTTCAGCACTGTAAGATGATGATCGTGAGCAGCCTTTTCAGGGCTGACTGAAAGCTATGAATTAGCTACAATTATTTTTTATGCAGAGTTAAGACATATGAACTCTGTTTATCTAAACAAACGAAAAACAATTTTGAGTGGTTTAAAAACGTCTGTATGCACAGTGTATGTATGAACACTACAAACAAAATTTGAATGAAGAAAAGATTGATAGAGACACACATTGACAGATGAAGAAATCAAGGAATAACAGGACAGAGAGGTGCTTAGACAGACCCATCAACAAAGACGCTGTTGTGGTTATTAAGAATGGAGGAGCATAACCTGCCAGTCAGTAACAGCTGGATAGCATTGTTAACCTTCTGTTCTATCATTCTGTTACTGTGCTTGCGAATCTCAGCTTGCAAGCGCTCTATCGATTGAGATTGCTTGTTATGCTTCTCGAATTCCCGGTGACATATCTGTAACATGGATGGGAAAAAAATGTATAACATGTTTTGGTTGTCGTGGCACGCACATAAAAATACCTTTTTCAGAGAAAATGAGTTATTGGACATGGTTAATTTTGCATTTGTTTCTTAGATTTCCCTTCTTGCCCTCCCTGTCTCTCCTGGACAGTTATTTGCTTCCAGAGAATGTTGTCAGAATAATGTCTTAGGTGTCTATTGGTTTAGAATGCGATAATCTATCTGTCGGTGTATTTTCTTTGAATTATATCAAGTATTCCTTCGATCCCTTTCTCAGGCATTTTTATTTCTATCTCTATATTTTTTTGTGTTTTGAAAATAGATTATTGATCATTCATATCACAAATCACTTTTTATCACAATTTCTCGAGTGGAGCTAATCAGCTCCAATGAATAAATAGAATAAAATGTGTAAATAGAATGATTTAATATATACTAAAAAAAGTATTTATAGATATCTTGCATTTTGATTTAACTTTCTTTCTCCTACCTGTTCTCTAACCTGTCATTCACCTTTTCTATTTCTCTGTCGCCTGTGTTCTTCACCACTCTACCAATTCTTTTCTGATTTATTCGTTTCCTCTCACACTTTGCGCTGCTTTCGTTAATCCTTGTCCACTTCTTTTTCCTGCTATGTTATTTCATTTCTCAGACAAATGGCGCTCTTCAATTTTCCTATATGGGCAAGTTGCGAGGGGTGAAGAATGGAGGGAAGAGGGTACAGAGAGTGGGTGAAACGATATCGTAATTTTTTCCATATTCCTTACCTAGGAAGTTTTGTCGCGCGCATACGAGTTTTGTGTTTTTAAGATGGGCTTTGGTTTGAAATTACCTGTAATTTATGGTGTTTTTTAAGCTTTGATGTGGTTCTGAGGTCAACTGGACCACAGCGATCAGAGTTTATGATAATCATTTATTGTGCTGTTGGCGTCATCTTCATTATCATCATCATTTTCACCATGATCATTCGCATCTAATCAGACGAGATCAAATGGACAGAAAGAAGGAAGTAAGGAAATTGAGTGAACAATATTGAATGACATGGACTGGATGACACGAAAAACGGATGACTCGAGAAACGACTGAATGAAGCGCCAGCTGGCAGCTCTACAGTCGGCGCTACCCAGGTAGACAGTCCGTTGTGCAAACGAGTGTGGACTGTAAAGCACTTAGAGTTTGGCCTCTCGCCAACAATAGGCGCTGTTTAAGTATTCATTCTAATCTAATTGTAATGGGAGCAAAATATCGGTCAAACCTTTTTTCATCTGGTAAGCGAACAGTCTGTCCAAATCAACCCTTCAGTCCGTTTGTCTATCTCTTTTCTGTCTGTCAGAATATACATGTGTATGTGTGTGTGTGTGTGTGTGTGTGTGTGTGTGTGTGTGTGTGTGCTGTAATGTACTGGCCTGGGGTGTCCAGAGATACACTGTGTTTGTAGCCGTTTAAAAACTATCCACAGTGTTTGAATGCCTACGAAAGGAGTTAATATGTTCTAATTCCGTGGGTTCAATCTAAATCAATGTGCGGCTTTCAGTTAGCTCTGTGTTGTCGGCTGGGCGTCAGAGAAACTGACAACTGTCTTTCATGGTGGCACGTGGGTTCGGAGTCGGCCCAATACTCCCCGTATTGAGAGATCCCCATCTCAGTACTCCCCCTGCTCCATATCTACCTTGTACATGACTCCTGTAGCTCGATACTCTACCCGTCTGCCGATGACGCGCGCGTTTCGTGTGTGTGTGTGTGTGTGTGTGTGTGTGTGTGTGTGTGTGTGTGTGTGTGGCGTGCGTGTGTGTGTGTGTGTGTGTGTGTGTGTGTGTGTGTGATTGTGTGCGTGCGTTAGTGCGTGCGTGTGTGCGTGCACGCGTGAGTGTCTGTACGTGTGTGTGTGTGTGTGTGTGTGTGTGTGTGTTTGTGTGTGTGTGTGTGTGTGTGTGTGTGTGTGTGTGTGAACTCTGTTTATCTTAACAAACGAAAAACAATTTTGAGTGGTTTAAACGTCTATATGCACAGTGTATGTAGGAACACCACAAACAAAAATTTGAATGAAAAAAGGTTGATAGAGACACACATTGACAGATGAAGAAATCAAGGAATAACAGGACAGAAAGGTGTTTAGATAGACCCATCAACAAAGACGCTGATGTTATTAAGAATGGAGGAGCGTAACTTGCCAGTCAGTAACAGCTGGATCGCATTGTTAACCTTCTATTCTAACATTCTGTTACTGTGCTTGTGAGTCAGAGCTTGCAAGCGCTCAGTCGATCGAGATTGCCTGTTATGCTTCTCGAATTCCCGCTAACATATCTGTAACATTGATGGGAAAAAACGTATAACGTGTTTTTAGTTGTCGTGGCACGCACGTAGAAATAACCTTTAAGAGAATGAGTTACTGGACATGATTAATTTTGCAGTTGTTTCTTAGATTTCCATCCTTCCCCTTTCTGCCTCTCCTGGACAGGTATTTTCTTCCAGAGAATGTTGTCAGAATAATGCCTTAGGTGCCTATTTGTTTAGAATGCAATAATTTATCTGTCGGTGTATTTTTTTAATTATATCAAGTATTCCTTCGATCCCTTTCTCGGGCATTTTTATTTCTATCTCTATATTTTTTGTGTTTTGAAAAAAGAGTATCGATCATTCATATCACAAATCATTTCTTATCACAATTTCTCGAGTGGAGCTAATCAGCTCCAATGAATAAATAGAATAAAAATGTGTAAATAGAATGATTTAATATACTATAAAAAAGTATTTATAGATATCTTGCATTTTGATTTAACTTTCTTTCTTCTACCTGTTCTCTAACCTGTCATTCACCTGTTCTCTTTCTATCTATTTCTCTGTCGCCTGTGTTCTTCACCACTCTACCAATTCTTTTCTGATTTATTCGTTTCCTCTCACACTTTGCGCTGCTTTCGTTAATCCTTGTCCACTTCTTTTTCCTGCTATGTTATTTCATTTCTCAGACAAATGGCGCTCTTCAATTTTCCTATATGGGTAAGTTGCGAGGGGTGAAGAAGAATGGAAGAAAGAGGGTACGGAGAGTGGGTGAAACGATATCGTAATTTTTCCATATTTCTTATCTAGGAAGTTTTGTCGCGCATTATGAGTTTTGTGTTTTTAAGATGGGCTTTGGTTTGAAATTACCTGTAATTTATGGTGTTTTTAAGCTTTGATGTGGTTCTGAGGTCAACTGGACCACAGCGATCAGAGTTTATGATAATCATTTATTATGCTGATGGTGTCATCTTCATTATCATCATCATTTTCACCATGATCATTCCCATCCTCATCTCATCAGACGAGATCAAATGGACAGAATGAAGGAAGTAAGGAAATTGAGCGAACAATATTGAATGACATGGACTGGATGACACGAAAAACGGATGATTCGAGAAACGACTGAATCAAGCGCCAGCTGGCAGCTCAACAGTCGGCGCTACCCAGGTAGACAGTCCGTTGTGCAAACGAGTGTGGACTGTAAAGCACTTAGAGTTTGGCCTCTCGCCAACAATAGGCGCTATATAAGTATTCATTCTAATCTAATTGTAATGGGAGCAAAATATCGGTCAAACCTTTTTTCATCTGGTAAGCGAACAGTCTGTTCAAATCAACCCTTCAGTCCGTTTGTCCATCTCTTTTTCTCTCTGTCAGAATATACATGTGTATGTGTGTGCGTGTGTGTGTGTGTGTGTGTGTGTGTGTGTGTGTGTGTGTTGTAATGTATTGGCCTGGGGTGTCGAGAGATACACTGTGTTTGTAGCCGTTTAAAAACTATCCACAGTGTTTGAATGCCTACGAAAGGAGTTAATATGTTCTAATTCCGTGGGTTCAATCTAAATCTATGTGCGGCTTTCAGTTAGCTCTGTGTGGTTGGCTGGGCGTCAGAGAAACTGACAACTGTCCTTCATGGTGGCACGTGGGTTCGGAGTCAGCCCAATACTCCCCGTATTGAGAGATCCCCATCTCAGTACTCCCCCTGCTCCATATCTACCTTGTACATGACTCCTAGCTCGATACTCTACCCGTCTGCCGATGACGCGCGCGTTCGTGTGTGTGTGTGTGTGCGTGTGCGTGTGTGTGTGTGTGTGTGTGTGTGTGTGTGTGTGTGTGTGTGTGTGTGTGTGTGTGTGTGTGTGTGTGTGTGTGTGTGTGTGTGTGTGTGTGTGTGATTGTGTGCGTGCGTGAGTGCGTGCGTGTGTGCGTGCACGCGTGAGTGTCTGTACGTGTGTGTGTGTGTGTGTGTGTGTGTGTGTGTGTGTGTGTGTGTGTGTGTGTGTGAACTCTGTTTATCTAAACAAACGAAAAACAATTTTGAGTGGTTTAATTAAACATCTATATGCACAGTGTATGTATGAACACCACAAACAAAAATTTGAATGAAAAAAAGATTGATTAGAGACATACATTGACAGACAAAGATATCAAGGAATAACAGGTCAGAGAGTTTTTTTTTTCCCCCTCCGCCACCCCCCGCCTTTACTATTTTTTTTTGTCTTTTTATTTTTTTTCCCTACTATGTTTTCTTTTTTGTTTTCCTTTTTCTTTTTTTCACTTTTCTTCCTTTATTTTTGGTATTTTTTTAAGGCGGTCCTTTTCTTTTTTTTTTTTTTTTTTCCTTCCCTTTATCTCTCACGCACCATGCGGGTCTGTATGAGAGGCCTTTAGACAGACCCATCAACAAAGACGCTGATGTGGTTATTAAGAATGGAGGAGCGTAACTTGCCAGTCAGTAACAGCTGGATCGCATTGTTAACCTTCTGTTCTAACATTCTGTTACTGTGCTTGTGAGTCAGAGCTTGCAAGCGCTCAGTCGATCGAGATTGCCTGTTATGCTTCTCGAATTCCCGCTAACATATCTGTAACATGGATGGGGAAAAAATGTATAACGTGTTTTCGTTGTCGTGGCACGCACGTAGAAATAACCTTTAAGAGAAATGAGTTACTGGACATGATTATTTTGCAGTTGTTTCTTAGATTTCCATCCTTCCCCTTTCTGCCTCTCTTGGAAAGTTTTTTTTCCTTCCAGAGAATGTTGTTAGAATAATGTCTCAGGTGTCTATTGGTCTAGAATGCAATAATTTATCTTCAGTGCATTTTATTTTTAGTTGTATCATATATTCCTTCGATCCTTTTCTCGGCCAAGTATATTTCTATCTCTATATTATTTTCACGTTTGGATAAACGAGCACTGATTATTCACATCGCCGATCATTTCGTATCGCAATTTATTCAGCGGAGCTAATCAGCTCCAATATGTAAAGAAAAGAAATTGAGAATCTGTCAATAGAATGATTATTATGTTATATGTAGAAGTCTACGTATTCTTATACCAATGTTCTTAATATATGTTTCATAGAATGAGATGTTGTAACGTTTTGTTTGCGTGAGAGAGATATTATTGATTGTATATTGAAGTCGACTGGTAAGGATCATATCAAGGCTAGCTACGTATTGGAGTCAACGTATAAACAAACATTAACACATCGCTTTTAAAACAAAATTAACGAACACATCATAAATTTCATTACTAATCTTTCTCCCATAATGTGTATATTCTAAAGTCATCCGTGTCAATAGTTCAAAATTCGCATCAGATGGGTCACTTCTTAACAAGGTTTTCTAGGAATATGTTAGAAGGTGCTTATGTCTCACATTGTGCAAATCCCGTCACTGTATAACATCATGTACACTGACAGCGGTACATAACGTGGAACGCATCACGGATCTTCTTCACGGTGTTAGAAGATAACAATGGGGTGTAAAAGGACTGGTCAGTGCACAAGACTGGTTCCTTTTATATTGTTGTCCTTGGAATACGGTTAAACCTCTTTCAGGTTTGGACGGATCTGGAAGAGCTTGCTATCCGTCTACGAATACCATTCCTCTTGTCATAGAGGTCTTTGACTAAGGCCCGGGGCCTTTGGGTTTCAGACCGTTTTAAGGAATAGACCAACCTGCTCAAACTCTTTCTTTGTGGGTGCTCTTGACAAGTTGATGAAAGCAACTTGTTACCTCGAGTGTCCACATATTTGGTTGTATGAAATACATGTGTTAGCTCGGAAAATATACGGACGTTCCTAGACGTCAGATTTGAATGACTGTTCTGTGACCAAACAGAATCAAAGTGAATGAATGGGGAGATTAAAAGCTTAAATGTGGCTAACAATACTCGTCTTCATGTTGGCCATTTGCAGTTGGTTCCAGGGCTGTTATACCAGGACTGGGAAATGGGCAATAAACTGGCACTGGTCATGAATGCGCCAAAGACGTGAGTCTACTACGATCTCAAACAGCCGAGCCCTGGCCTCCTGACAAGACAAGGGACGAAGATGAATCACTGGCGCCTTAAAACCAGCTGCTTTGGGCAGATCGGGCTCTTCAGTTTTGGATAAGAATTCATACAGGTGAAGGAGGAAAACATCGACTCCAAACCCCCGCTGCCTTGTGGCTATTGCCTCTTGTGGGAAAGGCTTCAAGAGGAAGAAGCCGGAGCCCCTAAGTCAGTCTGGTGATGAACTCCATCCTCTTACCTGCAGCCATGGAGGCCGACGGTTGTGACGTTTTATTATACATCACTGCAAAACAGTCTTCTTGGCCGGAGAGAAGGGACTGTCCCCGTGCAATGGGTTTGCCACTATAAAAACATGCACTCACAGGTTCCTCTGCACAGCATTTATCCTACTACAGTCCTGTGACGTTGGGCAAGTGACTGGAGGGACAGGTGAAGATGATCACTGTGCAGTTCTGGTCATAAATCTGCACATAGGTGACCTCCAGGTGAGTGGTCGGTGGGCTTTTGACCAGGGGAAGGAGGGACGTTGGACAGCAGCCAGGGCGACTGGGCAGCCCATATTGAGAAACGTTGGTGACCTCAAATAAAAATTGCCTGACTTTCTTCAATCCTGAAAAATTACTTTGATATTTAAAGTTTTTGTGCTCCTCCTAAGATCCATGGTTGATCCTTAAACAATGGCGTTCTGAATGAAAATCTACAGTTAAAAAGAACTGAAGGAAATGGGTAGTTCAGTTTTTAAAAAAGAAGTGAAAAATAACTACTTTAGCGGTAAGCAAGAATCAGCTGATTAGAATGCGTTGAATGAGATGCTAATAAAGAATGATGAAAGAAAATGACGATTTATCATATGAGATCTTAAGCGTGCTGTCAGACTGGTTGTTCCCCTTTGCTCTTTTCAACAGAGAGATGGTTTATTGCGTTCATGGCATTCAAACAAGCAGGTTACAGAAGTATTGTTGAACAGTATTTTACCACGTTAAGATGGTTAGTTCCTATATGAGAAGCAAAGCAGTTTAGTGGTTTGCTTTCTGAAAGTAGCTTATCAATATCTTTTCTTAATTTTGAACAATTTCGATTTTTTTCGCAGAATAGTTGTTCCTCTTTGCTCTTTTCAGTTTTGAGATGTTTTATTGCATTCAGGGAACTCAGACTGTTGGAAACAGGTAACATGTCGCAGAAAAAATTGAAATATTTTTACTGCACTTAAATGGTTACTATCGGTGTGAGATGCGTTACAGTTAATTGGTTTACTCTCTGGAAGTAGCTCATCAATATTTTTGCTCATTAAAGAAAAATTTCTTCTTTTTTTTTTTTAATAACCAAAGTACGGCATTACTGCTGATTTTCAGCATAATTTTCTTGTAATTAAAAATGCATGAGAGTTGTGGTTTCAGATGTGACAATTTGTAGTTTGCTTTATTTCTTATTTTGAAAGTGTATGTATATATTGTTTTTTTTAATCATAACTAATGCTTGTACACATTTTACACATTTCCAATGGCTGTAGCTAATGGTACAAAGATATCTAGAACACTAGTGAACATTCGCTTTTGTGTAGGGCTGGATCAAATTCGTTATGATATATCCAAATCGACATATTTCGCATGATTGAAGGGTCATATAATTTACAGCACATGTATTGCAATCTAAAGGCGTGAGTGGAAGCTGTCTCAATGATAGAAGCCTTGCTAATTTTCCAGAAGAATATCAAATGACATTCGATATTCAGCACAAGTGAAATCAGTGAGGTGGTTTTAAAGTTTCATTGAAGAACACAGGTGAATAGGAGACACGTCGTTTATTGTTCTACTAAACACAAAACGTTTGTACTTAAGAACAGAGAAAAAATGTCTTTGTAACAGATACATAAACCCATCATAGGTTTAATGATGTAAATTGATGCTCACAAATAAATGTAAATGATATCGGACAGTAAATACATTAAAGGTACGGAGATTATGGCGCCTTGTCGATCAGCCGGCGGGCGACGGGTTGAGTGCTTGACACCGACGCGTCGCCCGTCAGGTGATCGATGGTTTTACTCGAATTTTCACATGTAGCTGTGCTTGTCTAAGGGAAACAATTAATTTTGGTATCTACAGAAAGCTGAGGATTTCCTCTATTAGATGGTACTCTCCCTTGGTGTATATCTCGCGTTTAATTCTCCTTTTTTTGCTCATATTATGGGATAGCTGGAGATAACTCTGGCTGCCCGTGTTCATCATGGTGTCGACACCGAAGCGTCAGCGAGTGGTAGCGAACAGAAACATCTTGTTTCAAGAAATAATTGAAAGAATAATGGAAGAAGGATCAAATGAAGAACTGGAACTGTTCTCTGAACTTGTTGAACTTTTCCGAACTGTTTTCCGAACTTGCCGAATCAAACAGAAAGGATATGAGTGACGATGGTAAGTTGCACATACCAAATGATGATGAAATATTCGCAGCTTTTCTTCAAATATGTGACAACAGCACTCTGTTTGAAGTCTGGACCATGCACACAGCTGTGTATGTGAAAGATGCTTTGTTTTTATGTGTTTTTGCTACACATTGTGTTTACTACAGTTATGATGACATTCATTTTTCATCCATACCTACGTGGAGAACAAGTTTTTGCTGATAGCTGTTTTCCTACACTTTTCAAACCAGTGGTGACAGGACTGTAGTATTTTTTTTTTCTAAAAGAACATGATTTGAAGTTTTCAAAAACATAATAATTACTGTTGTATTCGGTTTGGTTCTGTCTGTATATTTTTTCTGTAAAAGTACCCAAAATAGTGCGTCACAGCGTGTCGCGGTTGTTGCAGAAAGCTGCGTCTGCACTGAGTTAAATGAATGAAATACACTATTGAATTGAAGCATGATGTGCAAGGTGGGCTTGCTTGCAAATGCTCTCTTGCTGGACATTTTCTGTGCTCACTCTGTTCCTCTTTTTAAACTTTAGTATCCTTAGGCTTCATGATCACACACACACACACACACACACACACACACACACACACACACACGCACACACACGCACACACGCACGCACGCACGCACACACACACACACACACACACACGCACACACACGCACGCACGCACGCACGCACGCACACACACACACACAGAGTTACAGCGGACAGAGATGGAGACAGCTCACAGTTTTGTCCATGTCTCCACTTTGATCAAATAACTTTGAGAAGTTGGTTTTAACTGTGATTACTGACATTTGTGTCGTCCTATCATGCGTGGTTTACTTTCACAGCCAGCTCATGGACACCTTTTTTTTTGCCAGTCTGACCTACCAGTGCCAGACAAGGACACTTAACAAAAGCCCAGGAAAAAAATCAACCACCGTAAAAATGAGCAGTCTTCACAGAGCAGCAAAGAGTACGTGACGGGACATGATACGAAATTCTATCATCCCGTAAATGGTGGGAGCAACACCATCCCACCAGCACATCTAGCTGCAGAGGGTAAAATGGTGTGGCTAGTCGAAACACTAAAACCAGCAAGCGAATGTTCATCCGTAAAAAAAACCAACACAAAAAACACACACACACACACACACACACACACACACACACACACACACAATTCACGGTGAATGTGAGTTGGTTTCAGAAAAAAAAAGGGGAAAGAAGAATAGGAGGAGAATGGAGACCACACTATAAAAAAAAGTGGGGAGAAATTGGAAGATGGAGGACCCACAAATAAAATAGAATAAATAAAAAAAAAATAAAAAAATGGTGTGGCTTCTTGATCAGAAAACCCGAAGACCATCAGCGTCCAGAGCGTACGATCAGAGGTTCCCTGGAGTCTGAGCAGAGGATGACCTCGCAGATGCTGGATGGAAGGCGTGTCAGAGGCTCTTCATGTTCATGGCCTGTCGGCCACAGAGGCAGCCCGCCTTGCAGTTGACGATCGCGTCCACCTCCCCACGGCATCTAACGTCAGAAGCATCAGAGGAACTGAAGTAAGTGTGGTACATCGATATGCATGGGACGAATGGAACAAATGTGAGATAAAAGTCCACCCTTGTCTAAAAACTGAAACATTTTCTGACACGACTGTGTAAGTTTCACATACAACATGCAAGCACCTGTAGGCCTATGTTTGAGAACTTGAGGGACTTATCTCCCCAACGGGAATAAACAAGTCTTCGCCAAGATAATGAACAACCCGTGTATGAACCATGCACTTAGAAAACCTGACAGGGTTCGTCTTGCCTTTCTGTTTCTGTAAGAGTGAGCGGCCCCAAAAAATGGTCCAGATTTACCTTAGCCTCATGCCATCAGGAAGGGAGCATATAGTCTCTGTGTCTGTCTGTCTGCCTGTCTGTCTGTCTCACACGCATACGCGCGCACACACATATCTAACTATCTCTGTCTATCTATCTATCTATCTATCTATCTATCTATCTATCTATCTATCTGTATATCTGTCTGTCTGTCTGTCTGTCTGTCTGTCTGTCTGTCTGTCTATCTATCTATCTATCTATCTATCTATCTATCTGTCTGTCTTGTCTGTCTGTCTGTCTATCTATCTATCTATCTATCTATCTCTATCTAAAGTGTTACTCTTTGCAACAGCGCTATCCTTCAGATTGTATTACTCTTGTTGCGCCTTTCAGATTTTTGTTGTTGCTCTTTTTTTGGGGATGGGGATGGGGACTGGGGTGACATGGGATTTTCATAGTTACGGTAAACAGACGGTGAACAATGTGATAATGAGCTTTGTACTTAAATTTCGGGTGATAGGAAAGGGATGGTAAACTAGTAGGGGGTGGAGGTGAATGAACTGGGGTGGGCAGGCAATGGAATAGTGGCAGAGGAAGTGGGATGGAAGTGTGGGGGCACAGAAGGCAGGGAAACGTCTGATCAGCAGTTGTTTCCCTTCGTGTATTTCTTTTCAAATTCCTTGGAAAATTGGGATTAAAACGCTTTTAAAAGTTGAAGGCAAAGGAGAGAGCGAGCGAGCGAGAGAGAGAGAGAGAGAGAGAGAGAGAGAGAGAGAGAGAGAGAGAGAGAGAGAGAGAGATTTTATAAGAAGGATAACACTTCTCTTCGTCCGTCAAATGGTCAGAGCTGTGAACTTTGTGGCAGAAGACAATCTTAAGCAGAATTTGAAGTGAACTGCCGCAAAATATTTCTGTTTGTTTGTCTTTCTTCCGCCTTTTACTTCTTCTCTCTTCCCCTTCCCTCAGTTTTTCATTCTTTCTGTGTTTGTGTTTTCCCCCCTTTTTTCGTTCCTCACTTTGACGCAAAGTAAATTTAAACTGTTCTTTTTTTTTCTTTTTTTTGTTTCTTCACACACACACACACACACACACACACACACACACACACACACACACACACACACACACACACACACACCTACCTCCCCTCCCCACACACACACACACACATACACATATGGACAGCCTCCCCAACACACACACACACACACACACACACACACACACACACACACACACACACACACACACACACACAGGGTTTTCCCACAAACTTCTTAAAGTAAATCAGCAAATAAAGTAAAAGCACATGTCAAAGCACTAAGACACTATATTTTTCCACTACTTCTTCGTTGTTGTCGTCGTTGTCGTCGTTCTCTCTCTCCCTCTCTCGCTCTCGTTCTCCGCCAGTTTATTTTTTAATCTGAAAAAAGCGGCGTTGCCGTCCATGCAAGCCTACGTTGAAGACAACGAACTGGGTCAAAACATTCTCCCTTTCAATTAATGACATTTCTGATTCTTC
>JADBJO010014668.1:30000-37500 GCA_016801955.1 Conus betulinus
AGTGTTCTCAACACCTTCTGGGACAGTGTGCTGCCAGGGTAGATGGATTTATTCATTGCACCATTGATTGCGATGTTAAAGGTCAGCGTAGGGGTCTCCTGGCGCGGGTTGATGCAGAACTTCTATGTTCTTTGTATTTAAGGCGTTAGACTGACTTTGGCATAGGCTACGGAAAACTTGATGATGCTGTATTGCCTGTCAGTTTCTGAGCCAGCATTGAGAGCGCAGTCATCAGCAAACAAAGTCCATGATAATGTCTGTCATAACCTTACTTTTTGCCTGGAGCTTCTTGAGGTTGAGCTAAATCCAATGTCGATGCCAGCGTCTCTCCTCCTCTGAAGACGTCAGTCAGCATCGCAGAGAACAGATGCTTAACAGAGTAGGCGCCAAAACACAGCCTTGCTTTACGCCACTGGTGACAGGGAATAGGTTAGATGTCTCTCCGCTATCCTGGATTCATGCCAAATGCCATCATGGAATTGTTGCACTGTAGGGATGAATTTCGGTGAACGTCCGTAAATTACCCATCATCTTCCGCAGGCCCTCTTTACTGACGATATTGACGTAGGTGGAGAAAGGTCGACATTTTGTTCCTGACATTTTTCGTGGAGCTGACTAGCAGCAGCAAATACCGTGTCAGTGGTTCCTCTGTCTTTCCTGAACCCGCACTGGCTCTTTGTCAAAAGTCCCTGCACAAGGTGTGTTACAAGGTGGTTGTGCAGAATCCTAGCAAGTGTCTTGCCTGCTGTAGAAAGGAGGGATATGCCTCGGTGGTTGTCACATGCCTGGATGTTCCCTTTGCGCTTTTATAAATGGATTATGGATGCATCTTTGAACTCCTGAGGGAATCGTCTCCTGCTGCCATATCAGAAGAAACAAAATGATGAAGCTTTTCAGTTAGAGCTGTGCCACCTTCTTTGTAGACCTGAGCTGGTATGGAGACTGAGCCTGGAGCTTTGCCACTGGACAGCAAACATATCGCTTTGCGGGTCTCAAGAGGGTTGGTGGTTCATCCATTTCTTCGTTGATGGGCAACTGAGGGAGCCGGTCGATGGCTTTGTCATTGATGGATAATGGGCGGTTTAGTACGCTGTTGAAGTGTTCAGCCCAGCCTTCCAAGATCTTTTCCTTGTCAGTGACCAATGTGTTTCCATATCCGTTGAGCAGAGGGGATGTTCTTTATGATGTAAGTCCATAAATTTCTTTCAAGGCATCATAAAAGTTCTTCATGTCATGCCTGTTGGCATATCCCTGGATCTCGTCAGCTTTGTTGCTCAGCCATGTGTCTTGCCTTTCATAGTTTTGCATACATATGTGAAAGATTCAGTTTCATCAAGGAGGCGTCACTGCGTGCGGACTAGTCCATATACGCTACACCACATTCGCTAAGTTTTGAGACCACACTACGCATGATTAAAGATGAGACAATTATTGAAGAAAAGGGTCTCTTGGCTACGACTCAAAGGATGTCTGACCTACGCATTAGCCCAACGCGCTGGTCAGACCTTGAGTGCCTACCCTACCATTTTTTTTCTTTTGTGTGTGTGTGTGTGTAGTGGATGTACACGTGTGTGTATGATGTGTGGGCATGGGCCCATGTGTGTGCGTGGGTGCATGTGTGTGTGTGTGTGTGTGTGTGTGCGTGCGCGCGCGCGCGTGTATGAGTGCGTGCGCGCAGGCATGTGTGCGCGTTGTTTGCATAGAGAGAGAGAGAGAGAGAGAGAGAGAGAGAGAGAGAGAGAGAGAGAGAGAGAGAGAAAATGACAATGATTCTTTATTCTATAACAGTTAAAGTATTGGCTTAGCCATTTTTCATACTTGCGCTACTATTCTACGAAACTAATACTAAATGATATAATGTATGCGTCAAAACATTATTACAAACAAACAGCATAAAGCCAAAACAAACAAACAATAACACCACCACCAAGAAGCAAGCGCAGACATCACGTCATCAATGAAATAACACACACACACACACACACACACACACACACACACACACACACAGTGGGCGCGAGCAGGATTGCGTGCAGGGACAAAAGCAGACATAATGCTGTTCGAGCTTAGGTTACAGAAGCTGTTAAAAACCAAGTATCGGAATAGATCATCCGTGAAAGAGGAGAGCGTAGCCGTTGTTGCGACATTTAGGTAGAGAGTTCCACAGATACGTTCCTGAGAATGAAAAAACTTGTTTCAACGATATCAATTCTAGGTCGTGGAGCACTGACCTACAGTTTGACCTAGACTTCTTCAGGACTGATTTTGTGAACAGTTCAGACATATTATGGGAGTTTAGTGTTCAAAACCTTGTTCATCAGTACACCTTTGTTAAAGCGGCGGTGATCCAAAAAACAGGCAGGATATGTCACTGTTTCATCTTTTGTTCTGTCGATAGGTGTGGATCAGGCAAAATAAGGTAGGCTGCTCTCCGATACAGGGAGTCTAATCTTTTCAGATGTCCACCAGCACAGTCATCCCACACAGCGGAAGAACAATCCATAAGAGATTTTTTTAATAATGTGGGCATTGTAGAATATTTTACGGGAAGCAAGTATCAGCGAAGTCTTTTAGTTTCTTTAAAGTGAATACGTTTTTCGAGATGATTTTGAGTACGTAGTTGATATGACCATCCCACTGTAGTTGGTCGTCTGCAACTGATCCTAGTAGTGTATGTTGCCTGACCTGAGTGATTTGCCGGTCTTCCAGAGAGAGAGAGAGAGAGAGAGAGAGAGAGAGAGAGAGAGAGAGAGAGAGAGAGAGAGAGAGAGAGAGAATGTTCGTCGGGGCGACTTTCAGAGAGAGAGAGAGAGAGAGAGAGAGAGAGAGAGAGAGAGAGAGAGTGAATGTTCGTCGGGGCGACTTTCAGACTAATTATGTATTAATTTGTGATGAAAGTTCTATCGCTCCCCCCCCCCCCCCCTCACCCCATCACCACTCTCCGCCGCTGCTAGTTTTCGGCAATCCAAAATTGAATTATTTCCCCTTTACTGAATCATTCCAATATTTCCCTTTTAAGGTTGGAACCAGTTGTGTCGATGCCGGGTGGCCTTTCATTTCTAATTCCAAAGCTTCGGTGTCTGTCCACCTCCTACCTGCCTGCCTGTCTGTCTGTCTGTCTCTTTCTCAGCTGTTCTTTGCGTTCACGTTCTTTTATGATCGTTTTTTTTTTTTGACGTGTTCGGGAGACAGTGGCTGAAAGATGTGACAGTGAGCCACATAGTCTTTTCAGGGATAATTGAAAGATACAAAATGATACTAGTGTTGTTAGTGTTGCTGTACTACTTTCTTCTTCTTCTTCTTCTTCTTACTGTTGTTGTTGTTGTTGTTGTTGTTATTGTCATGTCGTTGATGTTTTCGTTTTGTGGCTTGTGGTCGTTTGTCCTTTCCTGTTTTGGCTCCTGCTGTTCAGGCTGTTGAAACCCTAATCACGAGCGTGTTTAGATAGGAATTGTCTAGGCCAGAAATGGAGAAAGGGGTGGAGAAGCTTCTTGCCCTGTCTCCAGTTAAGAGTTTTATTTTACATACATTGAATGCTTCCCCACATCCTGTGGAACTGATCGGCTTTCGGTTCATGGGTTGGCCATCTGTTCGCCATAGTCAGGCTCTGGTAGTTATAGTGTCTAGCTTGAAGCATGCACACAGTGGTTGGCGCGTGGTTCAAGGCTTCGTGCCAGATGCGGGCGGACCAGGCATCACAGCGGACATCATCAAGCTGGCACAGAGTGCAGCCCAGCCAGCTGAACGAGTCTCTCACGGTACGTAGTGGCTAAGCTATGGTGCCCGGAAATCTCCCGTCCTCTTAGCTGTCACACGGGACTCCGACCAGGCTGAATAAAGGGAAAGCGAGGCAACAAACTCATCCTGTCCCAAGTAATGGTGAAACAGGTGGATGTGGTTGGTGCTGAATATTTGAATAATTGGGCATACAACGCCTCTCTCTCAATCTCTCTCTGTGTAAACACACACACACACACACACACACACACACACACACACACACACACGGACATACACACACGCATATATATATATATATATATATATATATATATATATATATATATATATATATATATAAATAGATAGATAGTACTGAACAACTTGGAAGCGGCGAGAAACAAGTGCAGGCTAAGAATTCTTCCCTCATTACAGTAATGACTTCACAAAGATGAAAAACAAAAAGACAAAAAAAAAAAAAGGGGGGGGGGGGGGGGGGGGGGGGGGGGGGGGGGGGGGGGGGGGGGGGGGGGGGGGGGGTGGAGGAAGAAAAAAAATAAGAAAAAGAAATTAGGGAAATATCGAAAACTTCACTAGCAGCATACGGGAACCATTGTAATCCATCTCGAAGACAGATCCATTCATATTGCCTGCTCTGAGGCCTTTCATCCGCTGGATCGGATTCATCAGGGAAGCTTGGCTGACTGTGTCTGTGCTCCCTTGGCATCAAATGGAGATATACCACAGTCTGTCTATCTAGCTATCCAGAAATACCTTCCTCAACTGCTGAACCAAACTGGAGCAATCAGAGCAATACTGCACCATCCTTGGAAGCCTGCGCTGTGTTGACATAGGATGTAGGCACGTACGGGACATTGCATGAGGACCCTCATGGTACATAACTGCTCAGTGGCAGACGCCATCTTGTTACGGCCACTGGACGTCACACGACAGAACCTCCACGAGAGCGTCCCCCCGGGTGTATCAGTGCACATTTCATGACTGTAGAACCCTCCGGCGAAAGACGCCACCGTCAAGCAACTGCCGTGTGCATCCCGCAGCCTCACTCGTTGCTGTCCCGCTGGCAGGTGTGAACAGCACAGCTCCAGACGCGGACAAGCTTTCACCACACGAGGCCTTGCGTGTCCTCTGAAGAGGATCTCGGGTTGTGGTCTTTCTTGCTGTCAACAGGACTTTCCCGTGGGTCAGTGAGTGCTTCCTCACCGTCACTAAGCCTTTCCCCACAGCTGACACAAAGGCAGACATGAAAAAGATACAGCTGAAGCGGCGAGCTGGACTCAGTGAAGTATCGGCCTCAACTGCCGAAACTGATGGGAGCAATCTTGTACAGCCCTCAGAAGCCTGCGCTCTCACAAGACCTCTCCCAGAGTTGGGCGAAAGGCAGAGAAGAAAAAGATACATGAGAAGATGCGAGAGGGAGCCAGAGTGTGACGGGTCTCCGATGTTCCCCCCGTTATCATAATATGATTATCATATGCAAGGGATGCAGGGGGGTATAGACAGAAGCAGTTACCCTTTCACAACCAAAATGCGCTCTTGCATAGGCACACACACTCTGTCACTCACACTGGGCCCGCACAAAGGTGACGGAAAACCAATAAAATTTCACAGAAAATAATCAAATTTTATTTAACTTGACCACGAGCCCCCACCCGTCACTACACAACACACATTTCCGTATCATACAAAAATGTAAACATCATACAGATAATCGCATAATCGCATCCCCTGTTCTTTGGTTATTCTTACTTAACCAGGAAAGACAACACTCCACTATTCTGGTCGCACACTTATAAACTTAAGAACAAATAAAACGTCGATAACTTGCCAGCATTCCTTGGTTGACCAGTGTGTTCTCTCATCATACTGTGCGACTATGATCACACTGAAGCTGCCACACTGTTGTGTCCTCTCCTGATAAGCCAAATCCCAGTTAGGAGACACTGGCAACATAGCTCGAGTTGTACCCTCACACCGAGTCTCCCGGACTCCATGGCACTTCACCCTCTCCACGGAAAGGGCTCCTGTCGGCCTCTCCCACAGGTCTTCTGTGGCTGCAAAACACCCCACCGTTGTCTGGCAGCTCCCTGTCTAGGCTCTAACAGGCACGTCTTGATGTCTACCATCCCCACCCAGGAGACAGTTCTTCTTGTCGGCTCTGAGGCTACAGCAACCGCCACTGTCTGACGTCCCCGCCCAGGAGACAATTCTTCACTGTCGTCGGCTTTGAGGCGACAGCAAACCTCTGCTTCTCACTGTAATTTCTTGAGCCCTCAGCAAGACGAGCGAGTTCACTTTCCCTTAAATGAGTCCCACCCTTCCTGGTTTTCTGAGCATCTTATATCTATCTCAATCACGAAGAACCTGAGTTAAATTGGTTCAACCCATAGAATTACTGGCACACACACATCACAACGATTTGTACCAATAACTTCCCGAGTCATTTTTATTTCACCAATGGAATCACTAGTCACCTACACATACACGCACACCACAGCTGCTAGCACCAACAAAGAGTTGGGTATCAAGTGGTTAATGCATAACCTCCACTTCAAACCCATGTTCGATTCCCCGATGCTACCATTGTACTAACAGCCTGGACTTCTCCACAAGCCAGGACTGATGCTTCAAGTGTTTGCTACACTCTATGGGGCAACAAGGTGCAAACCACTCAACAGGCTGAAGCCTCCCCGAGCGTGTTTATCCCTCAGGACAAGAACGACTGAATGGTCACTGTACCCTGCCTGCAGGCCGACGGTCACCGAACCGTGACTGTCGCCTCCACGATCGTCTCCTCTCAGGCTCGCTGGAGAACGCAGTGAATAGCCAGTGGAGGAGGTGGACACTCTTCCCTACCCAGGACAGGCTGGTCGGCATGTACTTTGTTACTATTCCCCTGGACATGCGAATCACTTCCCAGTAACTCTCAGTATACGACTCGGGGTATTCCCCTCTGGTGATGCCCGAGTTTGCACACTTGAAGGAGTCAAGGAAAGTGATCTCAACATCTCTTAATTTGCCTAAAGGACTTAAAGGACTTGAGAACAGTCGGCCGACTCATCACACAGAGAAATACTGTCTTCAGCCGCCGAACAAACTCTTTCTCTCTCTCTCTCTCTCTCTCTCTCTCTCTCTCTCTCTCTCTGTGTAAAATTAAGAAAAATATAATATAAATATGAAAACTCTTCACTAGCTGCATGAGGGAACTATCGTAATCCCTCTCGAAGGCAGATCTATTTGTATGGCCTGCTCCTAGGCCTTTCATCTGCTGGATCAGACTCATCAGGGAGACAAGGCTGATTGTGTCTGTGCTCCTGGCGTCAAATAGAGACGCATCACAGTCCATATTTTCCTAATTTTATTTTTCCATTTTCTTCATCTTCAACCCCCCCCCCCCCCCTTCTTAAATTCAAATCTTTGCCTAGTCATTACTGTGATGACAGAGGGGTTGTTGGCCTGCACTTTTTTTTTTTTTTTTTTTTACCCCACTATTGGATTGTTCGTCTTTGTTTTTGTCTGACTTTATTCAAGCTTAAAAGGCTGTGCCAGTCTTGAATAAAAGTTACTCTGAGTTAGGTTTCCTTATGGGAGCAAGAGTTACCCCACTTCTTTATTGTTAAAAGGAACAATACAAAACATGACTCAAGTCAACATAATAAGAGCGAAACAGATCGTTTTCTTTCGTTTGTTTCTCTCTCTCCTCCTCACCCCCACCCTTCCCTTGTTCAAATATTTGAAATGAAACACTAGTGTCATATC
>JADBJO010014669.1:0-17500 GCA_016801955.1 Conus betulinus
TGTAAATGAGTAATGCTGTTTACATGTTCATAAGTAATTAAATGAGTAGTTTTATCAGCCACACCAAGCAACATATTTTTGTAGTTTTTCTGAATCGCACCAGACGGTTTGCTTTAAAAACTGATTGACTTCAGGTAAAGAAAACCGTGGCGCACTTTTGATTTCTGACTCCTCTCTTTGCGTATCTATCAGCTAGCTCATTTCCACAAATACCACAATGCGATGGAATCCAACAGAAGGTGATGTCAGTTCCTTTACATATCAAAACATTAGTAGTAAGATGGCATATTTTATTTACAAGAAAGTTGTTCGAAACGGTATTTGGAAATTTCATGGTTTGCAGAAAGACACTGAATCCAGAGAAATAATTACTTCAAATATCGATTGCCGCAAGCCAGCTAAATGTGACAACGCCGGAATAACAGCTACCATTTCGGCGACAAATATTGATCTGTCTTTTCCGATGGAATCTATCTTTTAAACCTTAAATGATCGTGACATTTTCTAACAGTGGTTGTGTCAGACTAAGAAAGAGTGGACAGTTACTGTGAAACATGTTATCCTGAAGGGTAAGTAGTGTGAATTCTACCCAGTTACTGTGAAACATGTTATCCTGAAGGGTAAGCAGTGCTGATTCTACCTACGAAAGAGTTGACAGTCACTGTAAAACGTGTTATCCTGAACAGTAAGTGGTGTTTATTCTACCTAGTTTCTTTGGCCTAGCGCTTTACATCCAATGGTTTTCAACCATGTTTTTGCATAGTTAAAGAGTAATTAAGTTAGGAGGCAGATGGAAAATTAGTCTCTGTTGTCCTACTTATAACCCTCGCTTCTAGTTTGATTTTAGACTATTTCTTTTTGTCTGTCCGATTCATTCTTGCTTTATTCGTCTTTGTTCAGTTTAATTATTCACGTCACAGTGTCTCCCATAACCCCTCAACTTCTGCTTGTCTCCCCCACCCCCCCTTAGATTTAGATCTTCCCCCCGTATATCTGACTGCATTGTTGTTATTTTTGTCATCTGAAGAGGTAGAACGCTATTGAAAATAGTATAAACAATTCAATGGTATACCTGCAAAGATCCGCACTGGTAGGGAGATTGTAGAAGAAGGCAAGGGATCGAGAGAGGGGAGGGAGGTGAAAGGTAAACGCCCTGCAGTGGGTTTTTTTTTTTTTTTTTTTTTTTTTTTTTTTTTTTTTTTTAAGTCAAGGACAAAATTTCCCACACTTGTTGATCTCGAAAAAATACAGATGGACTACAGGAACATTTTCATGATTCATATTGAGATTTACTTTTGCGACTGGAAAAAAAAAAACAATTCAAGAAAGACACTGCGACTTCAAAAAAAAAAAAACAATATATTTCAGATTCAGGTAAACTGAGGCAAAAAAACGATGATAAATGTTGACTGTTTAAATGCCGGTACAAGTGTTCCAGAATCTCTAAACAATCGAGGCATGAGTTGTTTCAGGCGTTCTATGGTGACTACAACAGTCAAAAAGACTTTCATTTGTTGCAACATCGAAGAGAAGAACACAAAAACTCTGCTTGGAGATGATGATACACCTCAGTCAGCAACACGACACAAGTGCCGCGTTTTTTCCTTCAATGTATATGGACAGCAGCACCGTGTCTGCAAGAAGATGTTCATTGCCACTCTTTCCATGGGCGAAGCATATGTTGATCATGCTTTGAAAAACTGTCAGCAGCACGGGGCTTTCACAGGCAGTGATCAACGTGGAAAACACACTCCACACAACAAGACACCTGAAGATCAAATACGGAGAGCGAAGGAACATATCAAGTCTTTCCCAGTAGTTGAATCCCACTACACATGAAAGGACACTCAAAGGCAGTATCTGGCTTCAAACTTAAGCTTCAGGAAAAAAGTTTGAATTACATAAGAAAGAATATCAAAAACACAAAAAAAAACAAGAGAAGAGTTATGTTTCAGAAAAGACATATAGGCGTATCTTCACAAGAGACTTCAATCTGTCGTTTCATCATCCTAAGAAGGACCGATGTGCCACTTGCAGTGTTCACACTGTAAAGAAACAGAAAGGTACATTGATCGATACCTTGGAAAAAGCCTTCAGACAACACCTCCAGAGAAAAGAAAGACAGAGCCAGAGAGGAAAAGGACAGTGACAAGCAGGCATCACAAGAAGATCCAAAAAAGCATGTAGTCACTGCGAATGTGCAGGCTGTATTGCAGGCTCTTTGTGGGCTTGTAAGCCAATTATATTACAAACGCCAACTTTCTGTGTATAACTTCACCATTTACTCTCTATCCGATGGGAAAGGAACATGCTTCACGTGGGACGAGACAGAGGGTAAACGTGGAGCTTGTGAGATTGCCACGTGCTTACACGTGCAGATTTTAATGCTTCCAAAGACCATCAAAGAAGTTATTATCTACTCAGACTGTTGCAGAGGGCAAAACAGAAACCAGTATATTGCAACGGCACTGCAACTCACTATCAAAGCAGCAGTGCCTTATCTTGAAAAGATCACACTGAAATTTCTTGAAAGAGGTCACACTCAGATGGAGTGTGACTCTATGCACTCTGCCATCTCGTGTGCCCAGAGGACCACTCCAATATACACCCCAAGTGGGTGGGGTATTGTTCTCCGCATGGCATGACGAAACAAGCCCTACCGTGACATACCACTTAAGCATAGCAGGGAAGCATTTAACATTTATAGGCATAATAATACAATCATAAATTGTAATAATGAAACAAATTACATCTGAAACTGTACTGAAAATTAAATCTCTCTCTCTCTCTCTCTCTCTCTCTCTCTCTCTCTCTCTCTCTCTCTCTCTCTCTCTCTCTCTCTCTCTCTCTCTGTCTCTCTCTCTCTATATATATATATATATATATATATATATATATATATATATATATATATATATATATATATATATATATATATATATATATCAAAAATCAAAAATACCACTAAAATGCCTAATAAAATTCTTAAAGTGCTCAACCCCTTGGGGAGCAACATCTATTAAAAATAGGATAGTAAAAGGAAGTTTTAAAATCAACAGGTCTGTTTCGAGCGCTCGCTCTCCTCAGGATCCTGAGGAGAGTGAGCGCTCGAAACAGACCTGTTGATTTAAAAACTTCCTTTTACTATCCTATTTATGGCGACCACTGTAAAAGGGGGTGTTAAGGCTACCACATCTATATCTGTTAATTTTTAAATGATACTAAATCAAATTAGCTAATCATGTTCTGTATATTTTGAACTCTGAAGTTGTGAAGAAATAAATGTGAAAAGATAAAAAATGACAGAGATATATATTTTTACCTGGTTGCCCTAAGGTTTTCTTAGGGTTTGTTGGGTCTTAGGACGACCAGCAAATTTTTTAGCATAAATTGAATCTTAAGGCGTCCGTCATAGAAAAGGGTTTTTTAAAGGCGACCACACTATACGTATATGTAAACTAGTCAATAAATGCATAAATTCTGACCATAGCAACATTTCTGCATATTGTGTGTATTGCACAAAATATATCTATGTCTTTGAAATAAAATCTGTTCGTGGTGTGTGTGTGTGTGTGTGTGTGTGTGTGTGTGTGTGTGTGTGTGTGTGTGTGTGTGTGTGTGTTCGCCTTGTGTGCTAAAAACAGAAAGCAGGCTTGAGATTGAGTCTAAGATGTCACGAGATTGAATCCATTCTGATTGGCAGAGTCCAGTTATTACACCATTTGTAGCTGGCTGTTTTGTCTGATCTGGCTGTTTCGTCCGATTCAATTTTTTGTCGGACAAAACGGCCTGGTTGGACAAAACAGTCGTTGTCGTATATAATATTGTCGCTCATAAAATCGTGTCACAGTGACAGTATTTCCTGGGAAATACTGCAGCTGGTTCATGAAAAATTATCGCTGAGCGACTTAATTTAATAAAAATTGGTAGCGTGAAAGGATTTCACAAGAAATGTCCATAAAATCGTGTCGTTGCCTAAAATAAGATCATGTCGCAGCGACAGCATTTCATGTAAAAAAAATTGCTGCCGAAAGAAAAGTTGTCGCTCTGAGACAGCATTTCCCATAAAAATATGATGTCGAAGACCTGATCGGTCTCTGCCCCAACTCTACCCCCACCTCTCTCTCTCTCTCATAGTATTACGTATCAGTTGCCCCATTGTCTTTCTGTCTATTATTTTATGTGTCTGTTCTTTCTGTCTCTGTTTTTCTCACTCATTCTCTCTATGTATCGCCCTTCCTCTATCCGTTTGACTCTCTTCAGTTTCACTCTGTCCATCAACTGTCAGTTGGTCTCTACTCAAATATCCAATCACATTTCTTTTCCCCAAACGTTTTTTAAGCCTGCCACCTCCTCCACAGCAACTCCTTTTATTTGATTAATTATTGTAGGCCCTATCTAACTAGCCGCAATTCTTAAACATTCAAAGATTTTGGTCAAAAGAAAGCAACTACTGTCTCCAATTTCAAAACAAGGAAAGATCAGATGCTGCAGAGTTACTGTCCTTGACGCCTTTCAACAGTCACAGAATGTATAAACAAATTCAAAAAGTTCTGAATCGTTTGAAATTCACTGATGTCATATTTTCATTTTTATTGTATTCATTTGATGCTCTCTCTCTCTCTCTCTCTCTCTCTCTCTCTCTCTCTCTCTCTCTCTCTCTCTCTTTGTGTATGTGTGCGTGCGTGTGTATTTACATTCGTGTTTTCACCACTGCCGGGAGATTTAGGTACCATGGGGAATAGCTGCCACAGGGAACAGCTGTTGCGAAGCGAAGCAAGTGGGGCAAAGCCACTAGTATATATGGAAACAATCCAAGACACTATCCACAACATAGAGTGTAAAATAAGAGTACTCGTTAAGGAAAAAAAAAAAAAACGTTCCTGTGTGCCTCTTCACACTTTGTATGGGGATTTTGCAGTTTAGACACTAACATCTTTTGGGCTTTTTTTGAGTGCATGTTTGTGTGTATACTTTTTTTTTTTTTAAAGTAACAATAGGACCATGTTTCAAAATCTGTGTCATAGATTTGTGTAAAAATTTTGTGGATATTTAAAGTGCCAAGTTAGACCCAAGGAGGAAAACACAGCACCCATGACCTTTACCTTGGAAAACTGGCAATATTTTTATGCCATAATATATTGGGATGTCTTTCCGTTGTGATCTTTAAATTTTGTGTTTGTCTGAATTAAACCATAGTCATTATGAATATTGGGTACTGATCAATGTGAAGGTGAAAATCACAGACATAGCTAAATGAAGTCTTGTTTATGAGTTTTATTTTTATGTCTAACCTTTAAATGTGGCAATTTTTGTGCCACCATATTTCTTCTATACCCATCAACAAAACAAATGCAAAACCCATCAACAAAACTAAAATGCTAAAATTAAACTTTTTTAGTTTTAGAGAAAGGAAAATTTCTAATCTATGTTAGTATTGAATGGAAATTGAATAGTGCTATAACCTTAAGCCAGAATGTCGAAACCCATGTGGTAATGAAAAGGAAAGAAAATTAAAACTGTTAAACACATTAAGTTCTCATCCCCAGCTGGAGCACTTGTACCATGGTGTTTAAGGTTTCAGCAGGTGGAATGATTCTTGGAGCCTTCAAGACAGCGTTTAAAAAGAATGTCCCCATGAAAATTTGCAAAACCATGCTTTTTGCATTTCTTTTGCTGGTCACTAGTGGTCGGTATAAGTTAAGATTTTCAAAGTTGGGACGTGATTGTAAATAATGAATGCTGTTCCAGTTTAAGGGCATAATAGGATTTGAGCCAGATCTCCCATGCACCCTGGGGTGAAAAATATGGCGTCCAATGCATCACAGCCTTCGGCTTAAAAACGGCATTACAGCATATGACCAAATCTGAAATGCAACCGACAACCAAATCTGCAATGCAGCATGAGACCGAACCTACTGTGCAACCGATGGCTGAAACAAGAACAATGCAGTCAGCCTCGGGCAGAAAACTGAAATTGCAAACTAGAATTCGAAAAACTAACTTTGGAGCCTGGGCCGAATTTGAAAACCTATGTCCAAATTTACAACACAGCCCCACGATTAAACGTATATTCGCCCACGGTTTGCAAAGTCATTTTTTGGCTGAAGGTTGTAATGAATTTTCAGTTCAAGGATGCATTGTAATTCGTGTCAAGAATTGGCATGCAAATTCAGCCAAAGGCTGCAATGNGAAGTAATTTGTATGACTGATTATCCCTGGTACAAGCAAAGGTGATGTTTTCAGTTGAGTTAGTTGGTATGTGTACATGGGTGGTTAATATGTATTAAACATACACAATGACTTGGTTTTACCCACATTTTTTGAACTTGTTATAGTGACTGATACGGTTAACAAGGAAGCCCGGTTTGAATATGGACTGTATTGTTGATCAGTGGCAAAGTTTCCAGTGTGGCTGTCATGCAGATAATGATGTAACATACAATTGTTCTAGTTCACTCTGCATACACACGTCATAATAAAATAGCTGTGACAGGTCAGCATGTGCCCTAAGACTGTGATATCATTCTGTTCAGGTCCTTGCACAGTGGAAAAAAGGTGGAGGTCAGCCAGCTGAGAGTGTATCACTGCTGTTCGTGGTTTCCAGACTGTCTGTCTTGACCCTGATGTGCTGGAAACTGCCTGTCATCAGTACAAACAGGAGCATGGGCAGATGAGGGCTTTTACAGAAGAGTAAGTTTGTACAATTTGCTTGTATGTGCTAGTAATTTACTGAATGAAAGGAGTGTTAAAGGGACACCTAGGAAGTAATAAATGACACATCCAGCTGTGACAGGGATGAAAGTGAAAAGGACACAGGAAGGTACATGATTTTCAAATGGTGTACTCTAGTAAAGGGGGCCCCCTTATCACAGGTTCAGTGGCTAGATTTTAAATGTCCTACCCTAGTCAGCTTGTTGTTTGCCTTCTAAGACTTACCAAGGCATGATGGACATACAATATGAGAACTCTGTGATATCGAAAAAAAAAAAAATCCTTGAGTACTAATTCTGATTGTGTGTATGTGTTTTGTGACTACATGTGCATCTGTATTTGTATATAAAGCCAAGTGAAGTTCCATTCTATTCAGTGATGATTATGCTTGTGTTCTCATTGTGTTTAGGTAGAAGCTCTCTAACTTTAGTGAAATTTGAATGAAGGTGTCTATGTCAGGAGCTTACTCAGTTACTGCTTCCAATATTATCTCCCTACAACATCTTTTTGCTGTTCCTCAGATATTCTGAAGTAAGAAGCTGCACGCAGTCTTTGATATGGACAGGGAAATATCCTTCTACATTCAGATCTTTCATGTCTCTTGCATTGTGCGCTCTAGGGTTATAGTATACACTGTACAGTAGTTATTCATGCTCGGTCAATACAGCAAGATAAACTGTTTAGAGCTTAAGGTGAACTGAAATACACCTACGTTTCTTGCTACTTTTTTTCCTCCATCATTGACCAAATGCAACTTTCTTCCACAGGAAATACCGGTACATTGGCTACAGGCAGCTTGTGTGGTGGTGCTTTGGAATTCTGGGCAGAAACATCCGTGTTCCCCTTCCATCTTGCTGTGTTCACAAGATCCATAAACATTTCCAGTCAGAAAAATATCGTGGATTCCAGTGGCCTGAATTGGACTGAACACACACAGTGTGTGTGTGTGTGTGTGTGTGTGTGTGTGTGTGTGTGTGTGTACTCTTACATTTGTATTTTATAGGATTTGTAAGACTTCTTCGCTAGTGTAGCAATGTACTTCCTGCTTTTCTCTGTATGTATGTGTTTTTTTTTGTTTTGTTTTTAGGGTTTTTTTTTTTGGGGTTTTTTTTTTTTTTTGTTTTTTTTTTTTCGTCATCTATGACCCAAGTGGCATTACTCTAAAACAATGAAAGTTGCTCACTCATGAAGAAGACTGATGTGGTGGTTATTCTGTCTGCTAAACAGTATGAAAAGCATTGTCATCAGATAGAAATGGTTTTTCTCCCTACTCCCACCCTGCCCCCTTTCCCCCTTTTGTCCTCTTTAAGAATTTTTGGATATAAAAAATAATTGGGTATTGGAATAAAAAAGAATAGAACCTAAGTGTTCCACTCCATAACGTTTGCATCTTGGTGCTATGATTCAGTTGTTGAAATGTCCTAAATAAATTTTGTTTACCAAATCTGTTTGCCTGTGAATGTCAGCTTTGCACGCAAGCGACTCGCACCTTTTTAAGCGATTTATCAGAAAGGATGACTTCTGTATGGTGGAGAAATTTGGGATTTCCACAATTTCTTTCTCTTTGTGTGTGTGTGTTTGTAAAAAGTAAAAAAAGGTTCTGTACTCTTGGGACTTTAAGGCGCTTCTTTGTATTACTATTAGGCACAACACCAAGTTTTGAACAAAAGGAACGTAAAAGCCTAAGATAAGGCGCAGTGGCATATCAGGCGCGCAAAAAAAAGAAAAAAGTTGAAAACAGGATCAAATTATCCAAATTACAAAATACACACACAGACATTAAATCAAAATGTTTGTACAAAACAACACACATACAAACACAGAATCAAAATGTAAACATTGAGTACTACATTAGAGACTGATGCTGAGAACAGAACAGGGCATGATCATAATAAGTCACTCAAATATATTGAGGGGATCCCATGGATGAAATGACAACTTTTCATGGGGCTTTTCCTTTTTGCCTGAGCCCTGTAAAGGGCGCTGCAGTATTTAACATGCAGGGGTCAAAATGAAAAAGCCTTACTAGTCCTGAAAGTACTGTGCTGCTGGGGAAACCCATGATGCGCCAAAGGTGATTTTTAGAGCAATCATGCATCTAATTCCTTTCCACTGAAATGTGTTTTAAGTGCTATTTCTACTGTAATTTTTCCTTTCATTTTCATTCATGGATGATTGCCATCACTAAATTGAGTGCTTTGAGAGGACCAAAAATTGCATAAAATAGGTAAACATCATTGCCTGGTTGGTTCATAGGTGCAGGAGTAACTAGGTGTTGTGTTAGGCTTTGTCAGTCACAATTTTGACCATTTGGTAAGAAGTGTTTGTTGCCATTAGGAAGTTTTAATATCATAGAAGACATAAAAACAATGGGAACCCACAAAGTAATTTGGTCTGATTCCTTCAATATATTGTGTTCTAACAAAATAGCCAGCATCAAGGATATGATTTATGAACAATTTTCATTTATCACACAGGGTCAGATGCAGTGAAATAATGATCATTTTTATCAGCAGTAGCACAAATGCTGTCAGACTGTAAGAGTAACTGAGGATCATGTAAATGTTTAAAACCAAAATCCACCCTCAGCCAGGTCTTGAGCCAGGTCAGTCTTGAGCCAGGTCTTCATAGGTTCATTTGGTATAATCAATCACAGTATCTTGCCATGTAAATAGCCAGTGCCTCGCATTTGCTTGGATGGGCATGTTGTGCTGTCAGGGGTCTGGGTTTTTCTTTGAACTTTTCTGGAAGGGAACTCTTCAGTGCAGCTGGGCTCTCTCCATACTTTTGAAAGAGGTGGTGAAGCAACTTGGACACATAGCCTGTAATGGTGTAAGACAGTTTTGTTAGTAAATAAAGTACACACTTTTAATTGGACTGTCCTTGTGATTATCCAAAGAAGAAAAGAGCACAATGTATATCAGCATCCATCTACCTCTACACACTTCCCTCTGCCCCCCCCCCCCTCCACACACACACACACACACACACACACACACACACACACACACACACACACACACACACACACACACACACACTCTCTCTCTCTCTCTCTCTCTCTCTCTCTCTCTCTCTCTCTCTCTCTCTCTCCTCTCTCCTCCCACCACCAATGATGAAAACAGCAATTCATCACTTGTATGAAACATGAAAAGCACATACTAATTATAGGCAATTTGACAGCAGTTTTAACTTTTGCCAAACATAGTCATAATGCTTGAAACTTGATGGAAAGACTAATAATGATGATAATGATAGTGCATTTCTTAAGAATGCAAACCATTACAAACACATGAAACTACTGCAGAAAAGAAGTGTTGACAGAGAATTTGAGATAAGACATTTGACATGTGAGCAATGTGCCACATAAATGGCATGATCTATAGATGATGGCTTGAAACTTGTAATATATATTAGGGGATGTGGTTTGGTCTACCTTCAACTCCTTATGACTTACCAAACCTCAACACACTCCACAGTCAGTAATGTTATTTTACAAGTACAGGAGGAAGAACAAGACAGACATAGCACTCTCACTTTTGGCACAGCAAAAAGAAAACATGTTGCTACAGCCATATGATTGTTATATAATTAATTTCATCAGTACTTTACATCAGTTTACACATCCAGGTTTGAATTAGCTTTGAGTGCAAGTACTAAGTGACTGCTGGCTGCAGTTTCACACTGACTCATGATCACCCAGTTTATTGAGAGTGTCAAGCCTGTAGCCCTTTAGTAGTCATAGCACTTGACAAGGAGGTATGCTTGTGTTAAAGTGCTAGTTGTCTGAAATGCTTCTGTAAGCCATCTTCACCCTCCTGTGGGTTGGTAGTAAACATTCCGGTATCTGCTTACCACTGAGCCACCAGCAATATTTATGTGTTTCCCACATAACTCATGTGAAACACCATGCCATTTTAACAGTATTCATCTCCACCCCATCTCTAGCCATCGTCCAACACACACACACACACACACACACACACACACACACACACACACACACACACACAGTGGTTATAAACAGTGCCTTTTATGGAACAACAACTCACCTTTACTGCGTTTGCAAGGTGTCATGTTGGATGAAACACCTCGGTGCCTGACATCAGTGGACTGTTGTTGGGATGCAGCAGCCAGGTCAAATGTGCAGTCAGTGGAGGACATGCAGCCAACACTCCCATGTTCTGCATGGTCTGTGTCCGGCACACCCTCCCAGTGCACATCGGAGTCAGCAGGCTCTTCCATTCCCTGCTGGCTCTGCTCTTGTACATACCTCTTCGCACGTTTTGTAAAGTTCAACTCCTTCTTTCATGTAATGTCCACCTTCATCATTTTGAAGGTTCTGACATTTTGGGGGATCTCCGGTAGCAGTCTCAGTGGAAATATGCTGCCCAGAAGATCAGCTATACAGTGTTGACAATGGGGAGGGGCAGAATGGGGAGAAATGGGGATGGGGAGGGGGGAGCAGTGGACACGACCATCTTTAGGGGAGACGGGAAGCGGCATGGGTGGGAGAGGAGAGGGGAAAGGGCATCAGATCCTGGATTTGAAGCTTTCTACTGAGGATGATTTCATGGCCTCAGATGTAAGGCAATTCCACTCATTGATGGTCCATGGGAAGAAGGAATATTTCCTGTAGTTTGGTAACCTTACGGGAAGGAAGGAGATAGGAGAGATCGGCCTCCTGTCTGCGAGAGGGGTCCAGTGCAGCTGCCTGATCATGTCTTCCACGCTGGATGTTTGGTGATACCTATTGACCACCCAGCAGGCAGCTGGAAGCTGCACCTTTTCCACTCTGCCGATGTCTTTGGCAGTGTAGGGGTCCTAGACAGGTGCCGCGTACTCCAGTATGGGCTGTACCAATGCTTTGTAGGCCTTTTCTTTGATACTAACTGACCCAACCTTTAGATTTCGTTGAAGGAAGCCAAGAGTCTTGCTGGGTTTTGTTGGTCATATTATTTTATGTGAGTGTCCCAGCTAAGGACGCTGGAGTTGGTGACTCCCAAGTACTTAGATTCCTTTAGCTGTTTCCAGGTTTTGACCATGCAGTTGGTAAGTGTCAGTTTGCTGTTGTCTCTTCCTGGTGACATGAAGAGTCTGACATTTCTCGTTTCCCAGCTTGCCATTCTGTTGAGGTCTTGCTGAAGGTTCTCATGATCGCTAGGGGAGTCAACTTTCCTGTGGCAGAGTGTGTCGTCTGCAAAAAGGCGAGTGGCTTTACACACACAGGGAGTGAGAGAGAGACATCCCAGGTAAAAAGAGGAAGAAACAGATCAGAGACAGCATATAAATTGTATGTTTAACTCTCTCTCTCTCTCTCTCTCTCTCTCTCTCTCTCTCTCTCTCTCTCTCTCTCTCTCTCTCTCTCTAACTCTCTCTCTCTCTAACTCGCTCATGTTTTTTTTCTGTTGAAGAGGAAGTACATGAAAAAAAAAAAAAAACTTTAACAATGGTCAGCGACTTACGTATACCAAATTCTTGTTTTTTCTCGAAGATGGAGTGTGGTGGGATGTTGAATAATGGTCACACACATGATGTTCTGACCCATAGCTGATGCATTTATGCCTTAGTAATCAGGCACTTTGGCTGTTAACAGGAGTCTTTAATTATGGTACATGAGGGAAAACATTCTGAGATATGTCTGTGAACCTACAAACATAACATATAACTGCTGTTCCCTACTGAACACATTTGTAAAGATAACACGTTATGGTCACCAAAAAGGAAAGAAAGGATTCAGAAGAGCATAAACCCAAATTCCCACCCATGTCTATGCTAATGTGATCAGAACTGGATGTAATCTCAAGTTTATGAAATGAACCAGAAAATAATAGAAAAGAAACACCCAAGGTGTTGAAGAAACCAAGGTATGCAACAGTCATGTTTGCCTGTCAATAAGAACAGTCTTCCCCAGTTCTGGGAGCTTGTAAACACTAAGTATGCAACGGATCCTAGCTGCTCCCCGTTTCATCATGGCCACTAGATGCAATGCAACAGAATCCTGTACAATGTCCTATGAATGTATTAGGCTGTGTTTAGGACTCTAAGCCCATCAGCGAGGAACGTAAAGAATAACTAGAATACTCGCGTAAACTGACCCAACCACACCACATGTTTGCACTCCTAACCCTACTCTTGACCCAAACAATTAACAGCTAACTCGATTTTGCCCAAAGTTGAACTCGTTTGAGCTTTTAATCCCTATCATCCATCTGTAAATTTTCGTGTTCATATCAGTCTCCAAATATTCTTGGGTTATCGCTGCCACAGACAGACAAACAGACAAACCCTTGATTTTTGCATTGAAACACACATCACTAACATGTGTGACCAGATTACCCCATAATATACATTTTTACCAAATTTGAAGAATACGGACAGACGGATGGACAAAGTGAAAACAGTACCAGTGTATCTTTTGTGACAAGTAAAAATGCTCCCTTACCAGATGATTCTAAATCTGATGACTCTGGTACGTATTCTGAATGAACAGAGTCGTCATCCATCTCCTCCTCCTCTGACTCTGTCAGGGCATCCGGTGGTGGGTCAGAGTCGATGCTGTACTCCATCTTGTCCTCCATCTCCTTGGATTCCATCTGGACATCCATAGTTAGTTATTACAAATTAGTACATCTTCTCCTGCTGCAGTCAATATGGTATCTCTTTTGCGCCCCTCCTCTCTCTCTCTCTCTCTCTCTCTCTCTCTCTCTCTCTCTCTCTCTCTCTCTCTCTCTCTCTCTCTCTCTCTCTCTCTCTCCATTCCTGCCCCATTATAATATCCCCTCTCATTTAAAACATCTTCTTTGTAACCATTAAATCAAAACAATTCAATTCCATTGTTTCATCTCAGTTTGGATTTAAAGAAATTGAAAAAAAAATATGAAAGGAGGAGGAGAATTATCTGAATAAATGGATAGGTAGGAAACAAGGATGGGAGGGGTTTGAGTTAGTGATCACTCTGCATCAGGTAGTTGGATGGACGGAACAAGTGTAAGTGTGTGTGTGTGTGTGTGTGTGTGTGTGTGTGTGTGTGTGTGTGTGTGTGTGTGTGAGAGAGTGTGAGTGAGAGAGAGAGATGTGAGAGAGAGAGAGATGTGTGTGTGTGTGCGTGTGTGCATGCACGCGTGTGTGTATGCGTGGCGTGCGGCGACTGTACTGCATAATTATGCATCCTGTAAGTGTAAGATCCATTGTAAATTCCCAAGCAAATGCCCAGTACCTAGAAAAAACACCCATCCCCTATTTTGGGCCAGAAGTTATGCAGAGGAGTCACTACTTAGCAAACGGCCACACACATTTTTTCTTGCAGTTGGCTTACTTTATGACTCATGCTTCTCTGTGTGTGTGCCTCCCCCCCCCCCCCCTCCCCCCATCCCCCCACCTCTCTCTCTCTCTCTCTCTCTAATCCCTTTCTCTGCATGCCTATCTCAATGTGTCTTTCCCTACCCATCTGCCTGTCTCTGATGTGTCTGCTGTCTGTCTTTACATTGGAACCATTTACTATTTAAAATAAGACGTTAAAAATATTCTGGATGAAAACCAGACAATGAAAAAAAAAATCATGATGAATTTGATAGAAAACATACTGGTAATTCCTTTATTGCAAACCATCACCAAAACAACACTGAAAATCAAGATATAAGAAAATGATGGTGCATCCAAGGGCCGCGAGGCCCCATCACTGGCCCTCAATACTATCTACTACTGTCTCTCTCTCTCTCTCTCATCTCTGATGCATCCCCTTTTTGCCTGTCTCTTTTTTTCCAATTTGTCTCTCTATTTTCTAGAAAATCTTTCTTCCATTGATTCTGTTTTTTTTTTACCTATTGCCCCCCCAAAACTGAAGCCACAGACAACTCCATGTCTTTGACCATGTCCACTCTAACTTTGATAGAATTTCCTCCTATGTTTTCCATGTTCCAGCACATGACAGATGAGACATTCTTTGGTGTCTTTTATTGGGTGTTCCAGGAACACAAAACAGAAGAAAATGCAGCAACATAAATCTGGGGCTCGACATGAAACAGCATTGCTTCCACCTACCGTTAATCACCATAGCACATTATTAGGTTCATGTTTTGTTTTAGAACTTAACAAAATAACAATGTAGCGCATACACTATTTGAAAACGGGAATGCATTTTCAGGTACAAACATAGCAAATGACCACCCCTACACTTGCCCACAATCCATGCAGAAGGGTGGTGGGCATTTGCTGGGGATTTTATGGTACTTACTATCACATTGGCCGGTGCATCATCATCTTCATCATCTGGGTCTGCACGGATTATCCTGCTGCAAAAAAAAATTACAATATTGTTTTGAAATATCAGTAGTTTATTGAAAGTGATTAATTTCATTTCTTAAAATCAAATTTAGAAATACAAGAGATACTAACCATGAAAACTCATATTAAAAATAGAACTTGGCAGTGATTTGTCTACCGAGGATTTTTTGCAACAACTTTCCGCTGTAATATATATATATATATATATATTTACAATTATTGTGTCTCTAAACATTCTTGTTGACTGAAAGATAGGGTGTGAGGTTTAGGGGAAAGCACCACCTTTTTTTCAGCAGTTTTTTTTTTTTTTTTTTTCAAACCTTAAAAATGCAGACAAAACCTGCAATGAAATAGGCCAAGCAGGCTTAATAAGAAGCCTCAGCAGTCAATAAGAATGAAAAAAAGAAACAGGAGCTGGAAAACTACTCAGTTGTCCCATCAGACACACAAAATCAACACCAATCTTTCATAGAATTTTGAAGGGTTATTTTGTTCTCTGCATTTATTAATACTCTCTACCTGACTGGCTAGTTAATACTCTTTTTTTTTTTTCAACAGAAAATCATCCTTTCAGTATTACATTTAGTCTAGCTGAGGAACCCGTTTTGCCGGGAATTGAATTCTCTGTGTACACACATGTGCTCACTCTCTCACTCTCACACACACATACACATCTCTCCTCTCTCTCTCTCTCTCTCTCTCTCTCTCTCTCTCTCTCTCTCTCTCTCTCTCTCTCTCTCTCTCTCTCTCTCTCTCCCCGTTTACTTGGCTGCTCTACAGTAAAATCTTCGCTCTTCCCAAGAGCATCTCCATACAGTAAATTGTCTCCTTTGCAAAGAGCACCTTTCGCTCTACATTAAATAGTTTCCCTCGCTTACAGTGTGCTATTGATTTGTTAGATACGGACATTCAATTTATGAAAGTTGTAATTTTGGGGAAAACATCAATGTGCTCCAGAAATGTTGTGAGGAATATGGTTTAATGCAATAAAGGTGTCTAGGCGCTGAAATAATTCAAAACATAGGTTTACAAACATGTACTACTGTCTTAGTATACAGATTATCCATCCAAATTCTTCAAAAATAAAGTGTAACTCAATATGTGTTGAAGTAATCTTAAATTGTCACACGCAAGGTTATCAGTCCTACACATCATACCCCCCCCCCCCCCACACCACACACCACACACACACACACACACACACACACACACACCTTATAAACAAAACAAAAAAAAAAAAAAAGAATTGTGTGTTTCCAGCAACCCGACCTACCCTTGGTTTTTGCTGCTGACCTTAATGTTTTTAATGAGTTTTTACAAAAAAAAAGGCAATTTGAGCAATTTTAAACTTACCTGCTCTTGAGAAGCTTAAAAACCTCATCAAAAGTAGCCATCTTGAATCTGAAATGAAATCAGTAGGCATTAAACACTGGTCACTCTGACTCTGAGATTGCGAATAGCATTTTCACTTTACAAATAATTATAAAACATGGTTAGTCAAAAATTTTACATGTTAATAATAATACGAAGAAGGTCTAAGAAAAAAAGAAGAAGAAAGTTGTCACTGTTGCTTAATGTCACAAATGCTTAGTTAGGCCTGTCGTATTCTTGGAGGCCTACAAATACTGTGACTTACAGGAATATGATGACCCACCCACCCACCTGCTATCCCACTCGTATCTTTATTATTTACAGTCTTCAAACTGATTCTCAGCATTTACTATTTTCTGTTGGTGTCAAGTCATCAATTACTGAAAACTGAAAGAAGCTGAGATTACCACTTCCAAAATTCAAGAGGTCCCAAAGTCTAAGTCGGGGATGAACCCCAGCCGGCACTGCCCCTCCTTGAAACTCTTTTGCTTTTTAATTCTGTAACCCTAACCCATGAAGTACTTGAAAATAGAAAAATTTCCACTGATGTTTAATGTCACAAGAGCCACTGTGGCTCAGTTGGTTTGTCACGAGCTCGTGATCATCACTTTGCAAACTATCAGTTCAATTCAAACTTAGACCACATTGGTGTGACCCTAGGAAATTACTCTTATTTTCCCATTCCATCCAGGTGTAAATGGGAATCTGACATGATCAGCTATGGAAAAAAACGTCCCCCAGGAAGGATGAGACTTAAAACCGAGGCCCTGTTTGCGAACTTGCAAAAATGTTAGGCACACATGAAAGCACATTCTGATTCAGTTGTAGGCCATGCTGTGTCAGTGAGTGGAAACAATGGATGACGCACATGGATTTGCTGTCTGAACGAAAACTATGGGTGTGGTGCAGAACTAACAACCTCAAATGGCAAAAAGGAATAAGAAGCTAAAACTTTGGCTAAAACTTTGGGCTACTGCATAGTGCCTGGCTGCTGACATGCCCAGTACTGGGGCTGTGAAGTTTTGGTTGTGTCGTTCGGGGTTTGTTCGCGGGGTGCCGGTAGCCAGACTGGCCTGGCTCAAGTCATGAAACATCGAGAAGACTACTATTTTTAATTCAACTTTTTTTT
>JADBJO010014669.1:26299-28799 GCA_016801955.1 Conus betulinus
TGCCACATGTAGCGACACCTATGGAGCAAAAAACTACCCAAAGAGAAAAACACCTCCAAAGAAATCCAGACGCCAGGAAGAGATGGACAAGCTCAGGGTCCAAAAGAAAAACCTCAAGAAGCAAATGAAGACCGCACTTCCAGCTGAAAAACAAGGCTTCGAAAAACTCTGGGAAGACCTGAAAGCAAAACACAGCGCACTCAGCAAAGCAGAATCTGCGAGAAATAGGAAGAGCATAAAGAAGATGACACAAGAGCACTTCTTCAGAGACCCCTTCCAGTTTGCCAGAACTCTGTTTGAGCAGCCAAAATCTGGGACCCTAAGTGTGGACAAAGAAGTTCTTGAGCAGCATCTCAGGAAAACATACTCTGACTCAGAGCAAAGCACCACTCGACATTCAAGGTCTGGTGTGACCAACCAACCCTGAGGAACAGTTCAATGAAAAGCCTCCAACGTTGGCGGAAATCAAGAAGGTGGTCGACAAAGCCAGAGCCAAATATCACCAGGGCCAAACGGAATACCTTACCAGCTGTACAAGAAATGTCCCAAGGTGCTGGAGTGGCTCCACAGGCTGCTGCGATCAGCTTAGAGAAACCAGAAGATCAGCGGCCAGTGGATGACGGCAGATGGTGTGTACATCCCCAAAGAGCAAAACTCAAGTGACATCAGCCAGTTCAGGCAATATCATTACTGAACCTCGAAGGGGAAATCTTCTTCCTTGTCACGGCAGGAAGGCTGACCAAGTACCTCATGGAAAACAAGCACTTGGATGTGTCAGTCCAGAAAGGTGGCATCTTAGGCGTGGCTGGCTGTGTAGAACACGCCACAATGATCTGGGACGCAATCCAAAAAGCGAAAACAGAAAAGAGACGTAGTTGTGGCTTGATCTGGCAAACGCATATGGATCTGTACCCCATGAGATGATACAGTTGGCTCTTGAGATGCACCATGTGCCAAAGAACATCCACGACATGCTCAAGAAGTACTTCAATGGCTTCTCAATGCGCTTCTCTACCAAGGAGTACACAACAGATTGGATCAACTTGAAGTGGGCATGGGAATGGGTTGTGCAATTTCCCCAATACTGTTCGTGTTGGCAATGGAAGTCATCTTGAAAGCAGCAACAAGCAACGCAAGACAAACAGACCTTGGCGATGGATACAAGATGCCCCCCTCTCAAGGCCTTCATGGATGACACTACAGTGATTTCATCCAGAGAAGACGAGACACGTCATGTGCTGGAGAGGCTGGATGACATAGTTGCCTCATCCAGAATGAAGTTCAAGCCAAAGAAAGCACAGAGTCTCTCACTGAGGAAAGGACAAGTGGCTGAATCTGTGGTCTTCAATGTTGCTAACCAGGCCATTCCGACAGTCACAGAAGAGCCAGTCAAGAGCCTTGGAAGATGGTATGATGATACGCTGAAAGACACACAAAGAGCAAAAGAAACCAGATGTCGGAAGAAGGCTTTGAGACCATTGACCAGTGTGGGCTCCCTGGTAAATATAAGGTCTGGTGTCTGCAGTTCATTCTGATACCAAAGGTCTTATGGCCTCTGATGATATACAACATCTGCACCAGCATAGTGGAGGCAATGGAAACCAAAATCAATAAGTTCAGAAGGAAATGGTTTGGTGTTCCACCCTGTCTGACCGACATAGCGCTGTACTGTCGCCAAGCAAAGCTGAAACTACCACTGCAATCCATCCTGGAGGGAATACAAAGCAGGGAAGATCAGACTTCAAAGCATGCTGGAGGACTCAGGAGACAAGGTGGTAGAAGCAATCAAGCCCCAGCTGAAGACAGGCAGAAAATGGAAAGTTCAAGAGGCGATGGATTCTGCAAGAGAATGTCTCAAGATCAGAGAAATAACAGGACACACACAGACCAACAAACAAGGACTAGGGGTGACCAAAACTGAATGGTGGTCAAAGGCCAAAGGAAAAGCCAAAAGAGACATGATGATTCAGGAGATGAGAAAAGAAGAAAACCAAAAAATACTCAAAAAAGCAGTCCAGCAGAGCTAGCAAGGGCAATGGACAACGTGGGAGAATGCACTCAAAAAAAGTCTCACTTGGAATGACATTTGCCACATGGCCCCTCTCCGGATCAGCTTCATTCTCAGATCTGCATATGACCTTCTGCCCTCAAAGGCAAACTGTTGAAGTGGGGAAAAATAGATGATCCTGCATGCCCCCTCTGCCAATAAAAAAGACCAAAAAAACAGTGGAGCATGTCCTTAGCTCATGTAAAGTAGCCCTGGCTCAAGGAAGGTACACATGGAGGCACAACCAAGGGCTAAAAGAGATTGTACAAGTAGTCTAAGCTAGTACCAACACCACAAAAGGAAAAATCAGGACTCCAAAAGCACCCGCAACATTCTTCACGGTAGGAGGCGGCGAATCATGTCCAAGAACAACAGTGCCACTCAGAACATGCAGGCAGAGTCTGCTGGACGGGGCAGATGACTGGAGTGCACTGCAGACCTCCCAGAATGGAA
>JADBJO010014669.1:38799-46688 GCA_016801955.1 Conus betulinus
GGAGGAAATTGCGCTTCATTCCAAGGTCCTCATGGTTACACGTCTTATGGCAACAGACAACAACCTGTCCGTGGTCAGGGCCATGTCGGTTCTGGTGATTTCAGTCAGTACCAATACTCACCACCGGAAAGACCTTTTCCTTTCCGAGGGCGTGGTGAACAACATCTGCGCAGACCCTTTGGTTCAGTTCGTGGATAAGGTTGAGGTTCACAGATTGGCAGTAAGCAGTTGTCCGCCAACCAAACCATGCGTTGCCATTTGTGAGTGCAAATTCTATTTAAAATGGGACGGTCCTTTCAAAGGAAGTGGAACAAAGACTGGATTTGTTTCCACTACATGTGAAGAAGTTCTTGTTTTGGCAGCAGATCAGTCCATTGATGGTCTTCTTTTGGAGGATTGTGCCAGTGATGGTTTACAAGGTTCTGTTTTGCACGATACAGGTTGCAACACAGATGGTGTAAAGAAAAACTTTTGTTCTACCAGACCAGTATCTTGACAGTGTTCAGAGATGCAGATCGTTTGGTGGAAAAATTGAAACTTTTCCACTTGCAAAAATTTCGTCGATACACACCATACTACTCCGGGTCGCTTACCGCCTGTGTTATTGATAATCCAGTTTGCGATTTGATTTAGGGAAATCTACCAGGTGTCGCGACAGTATATGGTGGTGCTGGAGGATCTTTTATTCCTTGTCTCATCAGTACAAAATCAAAAGTTGTAGAGCAGGGAAAACCACCAAAAAATCGCTCAAGGTTTCAAAACTGGATGAACTAAAAGTTACGCCAGACATTTTGAAGACTATGCAGAGAAGCGACGAGACACTAACGACTATATGTCTACCACAAAGTAGACCGCTCTGACATACCAACGGACAAGCCAACATACGTACTGGACTCTGAATCCTCTACAGGCATGTGCCTAGACAAGACAACAGATTGTGGTTCCCAAACCACTGAGGGAAACAGTAAAACATAGGCCCATGATGCATTGTTTGCAGGTCATTGTGGTATCAAAAGAACATTAAAAAGAGTTCATTTTTTCCCTTGGGGCCAGGGGTCAGAAAAGAAGTTACACTGTATTGTTGCTCTCGTGACATTTGCCAAAAAAAAACTCAAAAAGATCGCGTCCCATGTGCACCTTTTCCAAAATGCCCCTAATTTCTGTTCCGTCTCGGAAGGTGGCCATTGACCTTGTCAGCCCTTTCCCACCGTCTTCCTCAGGGAATCGGTATATCCTCACTTTGGTGGATACAACGACAAGATTTCCCGAGGCAATTCCTCTAAAGAAAATTGATACAGTATCTGTCGCTGAGGCACTACTCTCTGTTTTTTTTTTTTTTTTTTCAGAGTAGGACTTCCCAAGGAAATTTGTGTCGGATTGTGGGATACAGTTCATTTCAGAACTCATGAAGGAAATATACAGACTGTTGTTAGTCTCTTCTGTTTCAACCACGCCATACCATCCCCAGTCCAATGGAATGGTTGAAAGATTCAATGGAAACGTTAACGTCCATGCTGAGAAAAGTCACAAGGCAGGAACCCCAAGAATGGGATCGTTCCATACCTGCATTGCTATTTGCATACAGGGAACTGCCGAACGAAACTTTGGGGTGTTCACCATTTGAACTGCTTTTCAGACACTCTCCTTTGGATCAGTTAGTAACACATTGAACGAACAAGACAGACATACCTGACAACAAGAACATTTATCAATACGTCCATGACCTGCATAACCGGATAAAAGACGCATGTGAACTTGCCCAACAGTCAGCTGACAGGCAAACTGACTTGTATAAGGACTTTGCTGACAGGAAAGCAAAGGCACGTTCATTCAGTGTAGGTGACAAGGTACTTGTCCTACTGACAGACGAACACAACAAACTTCGTGTCATGTGGAAATGTCCTTTTGATGTCACTGGAAAAACTTCTGGAGTGAACTACAAAGTGAAAATGGGCAAATCCCGATGGCTGAAGCAGACAAGGAAAAAACATCTTTTCAGACACCTTTTGGACTGTTTCAATGGACGGAAATGCCAATAATCACCCTACGTCCATAGACTGGTCAGGTCACGTAAATTGTCCCTTATTTTACCTTTCCTTTCCCCTACCTAGGAAATGCTTTATATCAAATAAGGGCGTACGCGACGGAACGTCTCATGTCGCCACGTGAGGCTACATCACATGACACCCCCAATCCCGGGGTGGTGGGAAAAAAAAAGATAAAAAAAAAGCTTCACCAAGAATCTTTTTTCGTTTAAAAAACACATACATATCTTTTTAATATACAACTTTAGCCACCAATCACCATTTTTTCATCACACAAGAGTTTCAATCAATGCTTAGAACTAACCTTCATGAACCATCATAAAGATCCAAAAATCGCATTCCAAAATCTTAGTTTAAAAAAAATGCAAAATCAGTTTGTTTTTGTTTCTAAAAACAAATTCATACTCCATCACCACAAATCACAAGTCACACAGACAGGAAGAACATATAATGATACTGATTATTCAAAATGCCAATTATGTTTACATATACTAAAATGTAAAACACAGGTTTTGTTTGTTTGTTTGTTTGTTTTTTGTTTTGTTTTGTTTGTTTCCTGCTTGCTCTCACACAAACATATGTCCAAAAATCCTAACAAAGTGAGAATTTCCTCATGACTCGCTTGATGAGAAAAAAAAAGCCAAGTGAAAAGTCTTTCTTCAAGCAAGAATATACAATATAGCAGTCCACTCGAAAGTTAAACACTTTTTTTTTCATTCTTCACAATGGACCGACGTGGGAAAAAACAAACAAACAAACAAACAAACAAACAAACAAACAAAACAAACAAAACAAACAAACAAACAAACAAACAAAAACATGTATCTCATCAAATGAAGTATTCTTCATACAGTTACAAAGTAGCATCCTACTATGAGACACCAATGCCAATGCATATGCACTTTTGGAAAAAAAAAAAAAGATCAGTCACAACTACTTATTAATTCAGATTGACAGTAGCACACATAACACTGCCAAAATGTCAATAAAGTATTTCCACAATGAAAACAAACAGCAGAAACAATCTTTCTTTTTATGCAGTTACAGCTGCAAGAAGGATACTGTGCACTCACCAACGGGACAGAAAATCTGCCATGACATTCTGAGTTCCAGGTAATGGCTCAATGTCAAACTTGAACTTCTGCAATGACAAAGCCCATCTTAACAGCCTGCTGTTTTGATCTTGGACGACTGTAAAAATGTCAATAGTCTGTGGTCGGTTTGTAACCGAAACTGTCTTCCAGTGAGGAATCTGGCAAATTTCTCACAAGCCCCAACAATGGCAAGACACTCTCTCTCTCAATTGTTGAGTATTTGACTTGTGTGTTAGAGAACTTTTTACTTGCATATTGCCTAGGGTGTAGCAATCCATTCTTTTCTTTGCAAAAGTACAGCTTCCATGTCTTTGAAGCTGGCATCAGTTCTCAAAACAAAATCTCTATTTATTGTCTGCAAGACACCCACTTTACTAAAAAGAAAATAAAAAAGTATGCAAATGCCGAATGGGGCTACACATGTTTCTTTTCCTACTTTCGATCCAACTCTAGGGGCGTAGCTATTTTATTCTCAAACAATTTAGAGTTTCAGGTTACAAAAAAATGTACACAATGATGAAAATGGAAACGTCATACTGGTGTCTTTTTCTTCATTTGAAAAACAAAAAAAAAATTCTCTTCCTGAACATGTATGGACCCAGTAAAGATAACCCCTTGTTTTACGGCACACTCAACAAAATCATAAAGGATTATGACAATAACAACATTATCGCTGTAGGCGATTGGAATGCTGTGATACATCTTCACTTTGATTATTTTAACTATGTACAGGATAACAACCCTAGAGCCAGAGAAACACTGATAAATATGACTGAAGAAATAGGACTTGCTGACGAAGCGAAGACCATCACTAAAACAAATTTGATTAGACTATTTTCTGTTGTAAGATTGTCTTTATTTTGTTTTCGAAGATGTTGATATTTTATCAGGTTATTGGTCTGATCATTCTATAATTACTCTGTGTTTAAAATTTGGGAAAGGTGAAAAGTTTCAAAGTTTCTGAAATTTAATATATCTAAATTAAAAGATAAAGAATATGTCGATGAAATCAACTAACTAATCCTAAATGTAATACGAGAAAATGCAGTCGATCTGTCAGCAAAAGAAGACCAGTCAATATACGAATTAGGAAAATTCTGCAAATTTCAGATTCCAGACAAACTATTTTCAGATTTCCTCTGATAAAAATTATAGAAAAATCAACAGCTTACACGATTAGAAAAAAAAATAGAAAGAGAACAATCTCTTAAAAGATATAAAACCACTAGAAAAAGATAGAAAATAAAAACAGAAACAGAAATGAAGCTACTTCAACAACAAAATCAGGAATTAAGATCGCTCAGAGAGAAGAAGATGGAAGGAGTACTCCTAAGGTCCAAGGCAAGATGGGCCACAGATGATAAAAATAATCTGATATTTCTGTAACCTTGAGAAACGGAATTACATTAGTAAACATATCGCAAAACTAATAACCAAGAATGATAAAAATAATAACCAAACAAAACGATATACTGAATGAAGTTAAAATCTTTTATGAAAAACTATATAAAGAAAAAAGAAACTCAAGACCATAATATTGAAGATCTTGTAAAACAACTCCCAAATTATCACGAAACGAAAACAAGAATTACTGGGAGAAAAAGTCACATAAGATGAAGCAGGCCTAGCCTTGAAAGACATGAGGAAAAAGCTCAGGTACAGATGGATTTGGCGCCAATTCTTTAAGTTTGTTTTGAAACAATTAGGACCCTGTGTGGTAGATCCCTTAATGAAGCATACAAAGATGGAGAACTTTCAACAATGCAAAAAGAAGGCATAATTATATGTGTCCCAAAAGGCGATGAGCCAAAAGATTTTTTTTTTTTTAATTGGAGCCCCATCTCTCTTTTAAATGTAATATACAAGATAGGTTCTAAATGCATTTCAAACAGACTAAAAGACGTCTTGCCTTTACTCGCTAATACAGATCAAACAGGCTTTATGACCAATCGAGACGTTGGAGATAATATTAGACTGATTTACGATTTGATGAACTATTTAAACTTGAAAAAAAGAAAATTCACTGGTTTGTTGTTGTGTGTATGATTTTGAAAACAAACAAACAATTAAACAGTTTTCGATTCTTTAAATTGGAATTTCATGTTTTTTTGCGAAAGTATATGCCATGGGATAAAAAAACGTTTTATAGGAATATTAAATCAACAGTTATTGTAAATGGAGAGACTGCGCCATGGTTTGAGATAGAACAAGGATGTAGGCAAGGAGATCCCATTTCTCCGCATTTGTTTATACTCAGTGTAGAGATTTTAGCCATAATGATAAGGGAAGAAAAATGATGAAAGCAATAAAAATAGGTGGGATGGACCATAAGATAGCCCAGATTGCTGATGACACTCAGTTGTTAAATAATGGTGATAGAGTTTCTTTTGAAGTTCTATTCATATTCTCGACACATTTGGCAGAGCTTCAGGTTTACACATGAACAGTGAGAAAACGCAAGCTGTATAGCACGGGTGTCAAAAGATGCCAAAGACAAACATACTGTCCACGTTTGAAAATTATATCGCCCGAAATTTAAAACACTCGGAATTTGGTTTACACAAGATTTAAAAGAATGTGAAATGATGAACTAAAATGGACACATTTTGAAAAATAAAAACTGTGTTCAAATGTGGACTCCAAGAAGTATTACACCTGTGGGAAGTGTCACAGTTTCAAAGTCATTTAGTCCCATCGAAATTGATACATCTTTGGATTCTCTTTCCTGATCCACCTGACCCCCTCACCGAAAACACACACACACACACACACACACACACACACACACACACACACACACACAACACACACACAATCACTTCAAAAATGTGTTTCCACCTTGAAATGGTAAAACAACAACAACAAAAAAATAAGATCAGCCGGAAGACAAGGACCAAAACGGTAAGAGAAGATGGTCTAAACATACCTGGCATTAGAGAATGCATTTATGCTTTGCAAATCTCGTGGATTAAAAAAAAAAAAAAATACAACAAAAAACAACAACAACAACAAAAACGACTAATCATAAATGGAAGACCTTTTTTTTTAAATCAATTTTTATTTTTCTCCATTGCAAAAAAAAAACACTCACATTTAACACAAATCATAGCATTTCACTCATATCAGCGTACGATTCACACCATTTATGGTTCAACAGCCGTTTTGGCCAGGTACCATGGACAGTTTTCGTACCATGTGTTAACATATTTGTGCAGGAGAATTTTTTCAAAAAACCGATTAAATACAGCACAAAAAAAAAAAAAAAAAAAAAGGGGGGGGGACCCAAAAACAAACAAAAACAGAAAACAACAGAGAGAGAGAGAGAGAGAGAGAGAGAGAGAGAGAGAGAGGAGAGAGAGAGAGGATAGGGCAGGGCCGACAAAGCCACCAGGGGATCCAAACGTGCATGCATGTTAAGTGACACAGAGACAGACTCGTCCCTAAGCAATACATCAAGTCTAAAAGTTACACTTCTATTAAAGATTGGTATAGTTGCCATTTTTTCATGCAGTTTTTTGACTTGACTTTACGCTTTTCGCAACTTGTTGTTCAAACTTATATCTTGTCTTTAAATAATGTAGAAAGCTTATCAAAATTGGAAGGTTTTTTTTTTCTCGCACTTGCATTTATAGATAAAATATTTTCCTAGAAGTAGTATGAAGTCAAAGGTTTCATCACCTCTAAAATGATCTGCATGCCCAAAATAATACCAATTCAACAGACAAATTCAAACAAGCTGCATGCTGACACTTCTCTTTCATTATTGCTTGAAGTTGTTGCCAAAAATGTGCCGCGTGTTCACAAAACAAAACAGATGCTCAATGTTTTCCCTTTCTCTATTACAGAAAAGTACAATGATCACTCAGTTCAACTCTCATTTTTGACAACACAATATTTGTACCCAATATACGGTGTAGAATTCTTATCTGAAACCATTTAAGTTTTATTTCTTTTATTTTTTGTACCTTTTAAAAATGATATTCCATTCCAATTGCTGGTCAAGTTTTCATTCCACTTGTTGCAAAAAATAGGGATTATGTTGTCACACAGAATGGCATCATAGTAAACACGTGCCCCTCTGCTGACTGAACAGATAAGTTTCCACAATTTAGACATTTCTTCATGCTTGTTATTTGTCATTGTTACTGCAGTTTTCCGAATATATGCGTTTACCTCCCTTAATAATCCAGTGTACGAAATAAAGTCAATGCAAAAACCCATATTTTGTAATTGAACTCTCTATATGCCAAAAGCGTGCCATCTTCTTTCATTACATGTCCAATTTTGTATATATTTTTTGTCGAACAGACTTTGATAAAAATTGGTTTTTGTTTATCTTGATGTTTTCATTATAAAATATATTTCGGAAGCATTTTCTTCGGAAATGCAAGATATATCCTTTTGCCAAATTCTTTATATGCCTCAAATACATCAACCCAAAATTTATTTCTGGATAATTGACCTAGAGGAAGACTACAACCAATTTTTTTCCAGATGACATATTTTTGGACAACTTGCCAAAGTAATGCTTTTCCACTTGTGAGACGATGTTCTTATTTTTCTAATCCATGCAAGTTTTAATGCAAAAATATATCTTTTATTCTAGGCACACCAAGTCCTCCATTCATTACGTTTTTAACCACAGTTTTTCTATTTATACGATCCCTTTTTCTATTCCAAACAAATTGAAATACTGAGTTTTGAATAGCATTAATTACATCATCGGGAGGATTTGGAAGTAGCATCCAGA